>CANXYI010110978.1:0-14588 GCA_948208565.1 Hura crepitans
TGGCCAAACTCCACCAACATGTCAGTTAACCACTACCTCGATTTACATGCAAAGCCCTATTTTTTAATAAAATTTTGTAAATGACTTTAGAATTCAAAATTCTTTGACCAATAGACTCGTTACAATTTTTAACTATCAAGATGTAATATTTTCATGTCTACTTGGGCTCTTCTTGAGTCATTCTCGGCTTGACTGGACATGATCCCATAGCTAGCTAGCTTACAACCCAAAATAATATATTAGTTCAGCTAAATTTTAGTTTAAGGCTATTTTCACCCATTTTAAAGCCCTTGAGTTTATTGGCCAGTTTGCCTTACCTTGCATTTTGTGCAAGTGACCTAACACACAAGTGCCCTTTTTGGGTCTTAGGGCACAATTCTTGGAGGCTTAGTGCATAGGTGTTAAAGTCTTCCCCTTTTAGAAAATTTTATCCTCGAAATTGCTTGGTATAGTTCTGGACACCCCATCGAGCTTTTATTTATTTTTTAGGTCCTTACATAATCCTCATACCTTGACATTACCTTATAACTTACTTGTTCGAGGTAAGGCACTATGCCTTACTTTTGTATAATTATGATCATTAAGTAATATGCCATTTGTTCTTAATCAAAGATGATTTCATTACAACTCTTACTGTGCCTTTCTCTTACACTTGCATATTGTGTTCTTACCAAAATATTACCAACTCTATTTACGCATGATATAACATGCCATTTTATCCACCTTGTGCATACTCATATAAGGTATTCTTACACTTTGCTCCTATAAAATATAGAATTGTTTATTATTCATTTAGATAGTTAGGTTGGTATACATATATACTGTCAACACTTCTTAGCATCACTAATACCAATAGTACGACTTTAAACCTAAACATTTCCTTATGCTACCTGGGTGTACCAAGTGAAAAATTAGTCATATATTCCTTATAACCACTATTCGAAGTTATTTACAACTGATGCTCACAATCCATCATAATAACATAAGTATTTATTACTCCACTGCATTTTAATGATCATCCACTCTTAGTATTAAAATGTTAAATTTATATATATATATATATATATATATATGTATTTTCCATCTATGGTATTTTGTTATATTGGATTTATTTTTTTATGGTTTTACATTTGATTCCTGCCAAGTCCCCTCATAGCTAGGCTACCCATATGCCATGTGCAATCATATGATGCATATGCTAGAATGAAGAAATGTTATGCCAATATGCAATCCATGTCATAATGCAATGCCCGAGCCTGATAATGAATGCATTTAAAGAAAGGAAATAGCCATTACCTGTAGGGATCTTGACAATAATCAAATTAATTTCACTTACTCCTTTTTCTCTTTTTCCATAATTATCTATATTGATTCAATCCATTCATCACTCAATTAGCACATTAATTTGTACTAGTCTTATTACATATTTTAAGTATCTCTTGTTCGACCTCCTAACTATACCATATTAATATTCTCTAGCATTCTTAAAAATGCATATACATATAGCTAGGTTTTTGTTTATTACTCTTATTTATATAGGCTTTATGTCTCCAAGTTGTATGTCTATTCACTTTGATTTGTTGAAAATTTATGTATCAAGTTCATACCCTCTTCTAAACCATTAATAAGCAGAGAAGGTGTCACTAAAAAATCATAGTATTAGTAGTAGGCTTGAAGCGAAATTTTAGGATTCTTGCCCTTTTCACTTTTCTATTAATAATACTTTGAACTTAAGACAATTTATACTTATAGGCTAATGCCTTACGTGAGTTTTAGCCATTACTGGTTCCCAGTTAACATCAATTTCAAAGGAGACCATTTTCATAGAGCTAGCACTTCAAAGATGTATAATTTACCAGCCTACAAGGTAGGTATATTCCCTTATGTGTAGTCACATTAGAATCAATAAAATTTTTAGTTACACACAATTGGCTTTGAACATTTAAATTTCAAGTTCTTAGCATGTGGTAGTATAATGCAAGCATGAAATATATACAATCTGTAATCTATTAGTGTTAAATTGACACATCAGTTATGCGTGCCATGCTAAGAATAGCCTTTAAAACACCTTCTCCTTCCTGTGCTTCATCTGCTTCACCACCAAATTAGTAGATAAGTCTTCAAGCCTATCTCGGATCTAATTAAAAGGCTATAGTTAAGTAAGTTTCCCTCTTTGCTTGTTCCCACACTTCACCTGGTAGTGCCACTATAACACAAAAAGCAAGTGGGAATAGATCTATGTATTTGATGCCCAAGTTAGGTCTAGGCCTCCCTCTATTCACCTTTTGATATTAAGGCTTGAACTAAGCAGACCTAATGTATACAACTTCATCTATAAGGAGGATTTATCATTTGTTTGCACTTTTTCTCCTAAACTGCAAGCATCTATTAGCAAACTCTATCACTCATCTTAATAATTCCTTGACCTATAGTGATAATACTAGTATTATTTGACTGAATTATTATAACTGGGCTTTAGCGGTTAATTAGTATATAGCAACATTCGACTTGTCAGTCCTTTGATCATTAGAAGGGTATGACTTATCTTTCACTTCTTTTGTTTTGGCTGGGTCTACCCACTTAATATATTTATCACAAATAAATTAGTCACTTATCAATCTCATTGCAGTGTAGCAGTTCAATAAGATCAATCCTAAACGCATGAACTCATGTAATATACCTAGGAACAAGGAATATAGGCTCTAATACCACTAAACATCACACCCCCTTATTAGATTCCCAAATGAACCCAATAAGTGGTGCACTGCCCCCTAGGTCACCCATCCTAAAATTTGACATTCATGAAAATTCATTTCAACATCTCTTAGACCCTTTTGATCCCCCATATAAACATTCTAACATCAGCAACTATCACTTCATCTATATAGGCCTCAGACTATAATCAATATAATTAATAATCTAAAGCCTTAGGCTCCATAGTCTACTCTAAATAACAATTCAAATCTACTAATCATGTAAACAATTATTCATCTCATAAAGAAAATTTATACAAACTTTAATTTATTTTTATTATAAAACAACAGCAGCTTCAAAGCAGGGTGAACACATAACCTATGGCTATTACATGAGTGCCACTATAAATAATAGGTTAAGTAAAATTATACCCCATGTTGATTCTGCTATTACACTACACACATCTCAAGCTCTCCTGCTGTTCCTGTTTACCTGCAAATAAAAACACTGGCACGCTGAGTATGAAACTCAATGGTCGATTTAATTAATTAAAAATATGTCTCCCATATTACAAGCAAATAGTTTGATATATCCTCATTACAAAATTTACACAAGTGAAGGTCAAATGAAGGTTTATGTTCTTTAGAAATAATTTCTATATTATTTGAATTTCTTAATCAGATAATTCTATTCAGGTAATTGCACTAATCCCATCATGTAATTTGTATAGTCACTCAATCTTTACAATAATGTGAATTGAGAACATAGTTTTTAATAGTGTTATGCATATTGTATATTTTTCTCATAAGATATACCCTCGATAATTACATGTATATCTATGCATTAATCCTATTGATTAATTTCTTTAACTCATTCACACTTAATTTAATCAAATTGAAGGACATAATATTCATTTTGATTTAAGTATGATTTCCCTTAGCTCATTAAGGTCAGTTAATTCAGCGTATGCTTCTTAATTATATAATTTGGATAATTTTATTCAATTAGTAAATCAATTATAATACTTAATATTTAAATTGAAAATAGGCCTAAGTAGGTAGACTACACTTGAATACACTAGATCAAAGAGGGAAATAATAATTATGTAGTGATCCACATTATTGACCTTGACCACAGCACTAGCCTAATTAAGTGAATGGTCATAGCCAAGTCTGATAGTCTGACTAGTGTAGTGGCCCTACGGGACCTATGGTGCAGCACTAAAAAAGATTGAGTGACTGCCTACAGCCAAGTCTAATTGTTCGACTAATACAGTGGCCCTATAGGACCTACGCCACTGCACTGACAAAGATTAAAAAGGATGGTGTCAAGTATGCAAAAGCATATAATTGTCTTCTTAACAGACTAATACAGTAGCCTTAAAATGGACCTAGACAGCTGTATCGACCTTACCTGAAAGCTAGATAGTGTAGTAACTACTAATCCCTAAGTTGATCGGTCAACCCATCTAGTGGGTGTCTAACTAATGGGCCAGTAACCTCATTGTAAGGTTATTTCTTTACTGGTCATTATCTTATATTATTTTTAGTTTAAAACAAGATAGATGAAAATTTTACTTCACAATTAATTAATTTAGTCTAGACAATTATAGGCCATTTGTTTCAATTTCTTCATTTTTTTTACCAATCATCATTTAAAAATATTTAGGAATGTTTAAAAGTTAGATATAAATTTATTTTAATTGTTGAATGTCCTGAATAGTTAGAGGTCACTTTTAGTCCTTTCGGAACACTTTAGGTCTATTTCACCAATCTCAATTTAAGTTTAGTTTATAAAAATATTTAAAGCTATTCATTTAATATTATATGCCCTTGGATATTTACATTTTATTTGTAGTGTTTTATTTAAGTCCATAGTACTCTTTTTCTTAGGGCAGTTACAGGTCACTTCTCGAGTTTTCATCATTATCATAGGCCTATTGTTGTTAATGTTTCTATCCTATTTATAGGCCCATAGCTGTTACATTTTAGGCATCCTTCTATGCCTTATCCCATGCTAACAATTTGCCTTTATAGGCTCAAATACATGACATTTCCATATTTGCACATAGCACCTTTAAAAATAACCTCATTTTCTTCTTTAAGCCAAGTATATAAAATTCATCAGTTAACCATTTTTTTCTCAGAACATTTTTTGATTATGCACTATCTATCTATTTATACCATTATTTCTTCATTCATTTGCTAATATTTAGTATACCACCTTAATCTCGTAGATAAGGTTATCTTTTTACTTTAACTGTATAGGCATAATTCTATTTGAAATCATGTTACTTTCATCATTTTAAATTTTACCCTTACTTGCAACTTTTGTTTATATTTATATTAGTTACTCAAAACACACATATTTTCCATAAGTTATTGCAATGACATGTTTTGAAAAACTAAGCCACCATCATCTTTATATAATAGACATATACCTGTCATCATACCTATTATTTATTATTATTATTCTTTTCCTAAAGGCCTCTCAGCCTATTTCAAACACAATGGTATTATAAATGCCTTTGTTGACAAGCCATCACATACTAATCCTACTTTACACATATAGATTTCTTGGATGCCTAGTTGTTATGTATTTATCAAGGCACTTTATCTATTTCTTAACAAGATACATAGCCCTCCTCATAACCTATTTATTTCTAATGCTGTACACTTACATTACATATGTGTGCACTTTTTAATATATGGATAAACTACCTAGGCCTATTTATAGCAATTCACCATATTAATCACACACACCCACATGCCATGAAAGTCACCATAATTCAATCCATAAATTAATCCCTTTATTAACCTTTCAACGTTAGCCCTCTTACTCCATTAATTCCATGTTGCACATTACCTACACACCCTTAAATGCTTGTCTAAGCACCAATAGAACGCCCATCATGTGAAACTAATTTAACTATCCTATTCATATCATACACATTCAAATACAAAAGACATATACACACACACCCCTTTAACATAATAGTAATTAATTCAACCTCACCATCACATAATTTAATAATGGCAATTACTCACTCACCAATTCCAACTTCAATTCATTCATAAACACGCACCTTTAAAGCTCTTTTTCTCCTACGTAAGTTAACAACAACTCACATACATACAATTCAGGTACAAAATTTCCCTAATCAATCCTAAAAGCACCCAAAAATTTTTCTCATTTCATCCATTAAAGTTCTCACATACACATGAATCCATCACAACTAAATCATAGCACAATTCCACACAAAATCAATAAGGTAAAAAGGAGAAAATAAATGTTTTCTTCTAATTAAATAAAATTCACTAACCCATTAAAGGAGTTAGCCCTTTCCACTCTTTAAGCTACCTCTAATCCTTTTTTCTCTATCACCTTCAAACTCAAAAGCTTTCATGTTACCTTTTATGGTTTCACCTCACATGAATCACCAAAAATCAAGACACCCAATCACTATAAAATTCTAATTATGATTGAGGATAAAAAGTCCTTTAAGAGTCTCAAGAAGAATTTAAAAGAGTCAACATACTCTAAAACTTTAACCCCTAGTTGCCATGGAAACTCCATTTTTTCCTTAGCATTTTATGAGCTCTTAGGAAGTTTGAGTGTTCCACTCCCTTTCCATCTAAATTCTTCACTTGAAAGGCTATCCTTTTATGATCATTTACTTGGAATATAGGGTTGAAATGCCTAGAATAAAGGAGGAAGGAGTGAAAAAATGTGACTAGCATTTTCTTTAAGGATGAAGGAGGTGAGAGGAGAGAAGAATGAGGTAAATAAAATAATTTTGATGAAAACTAGTGGCCATATGGCTACCACAACCCGTAGCCATGTAATTCATTGGTAGAAGTAAGCTAGAGGAGCCTCAATTCACATTACAAGGTTTCTGAACACCTTGAAACTCGATTTCCTAAAAATAGGGGCTGCCAACTTTGGTGATTTTTAAAAAATCACATGACCAACAAAAAAGTACATTGTTTGTTCCTAAAATCCTCACTTGACCGCAATTTTATACTTGCAAAATTTTGTGAGAAAATTCAATTGGGAAGTAGGTGAATTAAAAATCATATATTTTACGGCAACTCGGGTTACGGCAGAACTTTGAGAATTTTCATACAGCTGCTCAGACCTCAAAAAAATTGTCACATTTGTTTCTAAAATCCTTATTTACATTCAATTATAAGAACACCAAATTTAGTAGCCCAATTCCTTTAGGAACTAAGCTAGTGTGATTTTAGGGAAAATCATAATTTTGCTGAAATCCCAAAAAATTCCAAACAACATCGAAAAATTTCACCATTTATTCTAAAAATCCTTGTTCCATTCAGAGAGTTATAAAATTTCATGGCTAAATTCCACCAGCACATCAATTAACCATTGCCTCAATTTTACGTGCAAATCCTTGATTTTAAATAAAACTTTGTAAATAACTTGAGAATTCAAAAATTCTTTGATCAATGGACTCATTACAATTTTTAACCACTAGGGCGTAATATTTTCGTGTCTACCCAAGATCTTCCCGGGTCATTCTCGACCTGACTCAATATAATCCCACTACTAATTAGCTTTTAACCAAAAATAATTTATTGGTTCAGCTAAATTTTTATTTAAGGATATTTTTACCTTTTTTGAAGCCTTTAAGTTTATTGGGCAGTTTGCCTTACCTCGGGTTTCATGTGAGTGACCCAGCACACCATGTGCCCTTTTTGGGTCTCGGGGCACAATTCTCAGAGCCTCAATGCACGGGTGTTACAAATCTTCCCCTTTTAGAAAATTTCACCCTTAAAATTGCTTAGTATAGTTCTAAACACCCCATCGAGCTTTTATTTATTTTTCTAGTCCTTACGTAATCCTCATACCTTGTCGTGACCTTATAACTTACTTGTTTGCAGTAAGGCACTGTGCCTTACTTCAGTATAATTATGATCATTGAGTAATATGCCATTTGTTCTGAATCAAAGATGATTTCATTATAACTCTTACTACACATTTCTCTTACACTTGCATATTGGGTTCTTACTAAAATATTACCAACTCTGTTTACGCATGATATAACATGCTATTTCATCCACCTTGTGCATACTCGTATTAGGCCTTCTTACACTTTGCTCCTATTAAGTATAGAATTAGTTATTATTCATTTAGATAGTTAGGTTGGTATACATATATACTGTCATCACTTTTTGGTATCAATTATATCAATAGTGTGACTTTAAACCTAAACATTTGCTTACACTACCTAGGTGCACTAAGTGAAAAATTACTCATATCTTCCATATAACCACTGTCCAAAGTTATTTAGACTTGATGCTTACAATCCATTATAATACCATAAGTATTTATTACTCTAATGATTTTTAACAATCTTCCCCTCTTAGGGGTAGAATGGTAAATTTATATATGTGTATATGTATTTTCCTTTTATGGTATTTGGTTCTATCAAATTTATTTGATAATGGCTTTACATTTGACTCTTGCCAAGTCCACTCATAGCTAGGTTACCCATATGCCATGTGCAATCATGTGGTGTATATGTTAGAATGAATAAATGTTATTCCAATATGCAATCTATGCCAAAATACATTGCCCGGGCCTAATAATGAATGCATTCAAAGAAAGGAAATAGCTTCCAGCTGCAGGGATCTTAAAAATAATCAAATTAATTTCACTTACTCTTTTTTCTCTTTTTCCACAATTATCTATATTAATTCAATCCATTCATCTCTTTGTTAGTACATTCATTGGTACTAGTCCTATTACATATTTTAAGTATCTTTTATTCAACTTCTTAACTATACAATATTAATATTCTCCTATAATCTTTAAAATGCATATACATATAGCTAGGTTTTCTTTTATTGCTATCATTTATTTAGGCTTTATTTCTTTAATTTGCATGTCATTTGACTTTAAACTGGTGAAAATTTATTTATTAGGTTCTTACCCTCTTCTGAACCATCAATGAACCTAAATGGTGTCGCTAAAAAATCATAGTATTGGTAGTAGGCTTGAAGGGAAATTTTAGGATTGTTACCCTTTTCACTTTTTTATTAATAATACTTTAAAATTAAGTCAATTTGGATAGATAGGCTAATGCCTCAAGTGAGTCTCAGCCATTGCTTGTTCCTTGGTATCATTAATTTCAAAAGAGACCATTTTCATAGAGTTAGCACTTTAATGATGTATAATTTACCAGCCCGAAAGGCAGGTATATTCCCTTTTGTGCAGTCACATTAGAATCAATAAAATTCTCAGTTCTACCTAGTTGGCTTTGTACATTTAAATTTCAAGTTCTTAGCATGCGTTAGTCTAATGTAGGCATGAAACTAGTAGCTGCAAGTTGACCGGTTAACCCATCTAGTGGGTGTCTAATTAATATGCTAAGTAGCTTAATTTAACTTCATTTATTGACC
Source organism: Hura crepitans (assembly GCA_948208565.1). Taxonomy (NCBI): domain Eukaryota; kingdom Viridiplantae; phylum Streptophyta; class Magnoliopsida; order Malpighiales; family Euphorbiaceae; genus Hura; species Hura crepitans. Next base: position 9,117 of record CANXYI010110978.1, read on the forward strand.
AAAAAAATATTCTTATAATAATAAGTGTCAAAAATAGATAGATAAAATTTTTATCTCATATTTTAAAATTTTATTCAGACTAGTAAAACCACGTTTTGGCTCTACCGAGTAAAATTCTAATAGAAAATTGTAGTTTGTTATGAGTAAAAATCCAAGTGTCTTATGGTATGACTTGTCATGGCATTTCCACTTGAAAAGTTAATACTTTATGGTCCAGTAACATTTTTAGTTCAAGTAGATGTCAATTAGACAGTTATAGGTCATTTCGACTACTTTTGAAAATTTGTTTTCTCGGACTATTTTAAGTCCAAATTAAGCTCAGTTTTCAAGGTTCTTTTTAATATTTTACTGGGCCAAGTCCATGGCCAAAACATAGGCATTAAAGCCACTAAAACTAGGCCAATTCCATGGGTAAAATCTAGGCAGAATGGCAACTAGAACTAGGCTAAATCCATAGCCAAAACTTAGGCACAAAAGCTATAGATGCATATGTTTCAACTCTAGCCTTAAGGGCACAAGTAAAGGTTCAGTTTCTATAGTGCATTTTAGGCCATTTTTAACCACTATACTAAGCCATTACCATACATTTTAATTACATCTCTTTTTAATCATTCAAGGGTATATTTTCAAGTGTATTTAAAATGATACTAAACCATACACCTTATTCACTTTAGGGCCATTACCATACATTTTCTATAAACATAATTATATGCCATTCTAAAGACACCTTTCTAAGATACAACATATCGCATGTGTGATCCAATTTTACATAGTCATAATAAGCCAATGACATTACCAAAATAGTGTACATGATAGGCACTTTTATAGGCTACCTTATAAGCCATGTCACTAGTACATGCTCTCAGATTGTCTAAGTAAACTAGGCATATTTCATTAATCATTCCAGCATTCATTAATATTCCCACATAGTTACATGCCATAACACAATTATACTCAATTTCAAGCAATTTTCATAAGGCACCTGCCAAAATCATAAAACTCACTAAGAATGATTCCCGGTTATCAACCTTAATGGCCATAAACTTTATCCTAACATGTCACACAATACTAAATTTACATTCTAGCCAATGTATAACTAAGGCAAGAATCCATACCCTTTAAATTTAGCAAGGGAAATAAGACTATCTTTGCAAATTTCTTAAAACATAGTTCCTAACTCACAAAGTAATCACTAAATCAACACTTCTAAAGAGATATTGAAGCTTAAGCTTAGCCATCCAGCCATCAAAACTCAAAATTCAACCTCTTAGACACCTCAAGACATGAAGAAAAAGCTAAAAGTCCACTTACATATTACTTTGAAGATGTCAATCCCATCCAAAGTCATGCTGCTAGCCCTATTGTAGCTTCCATAGTACTCTTGTTCTTCCTTTATAAGCTACCAATTACCATCCAATGGCTACCACCACCTCACACACAATACTACACGGATGTTAGCTATGATTTAGCATCAAGAATCACCCAAAACCCCAAGAAATGAGGGAGATATAGCCAAAAACTCACCTTGGTGTTATAGTTCTAAACTATCCTAAACCAGTCCACTTTTTTTATTTTTATCTCTCAAATGGAAACTCTTTTTTGCTTGATTCATTTTCCTTGTCATGCCTAACATCTAGATAAATTTTTAGCCACTAGAATCAGCCCATTTGGTTGCTAGAGCAAGAAGATATGGCTTATAGAAGGTAAAGCTGGCGTCGGTAATTTCTGTCAAAAGAGAAGGAATTGTTTTATTCTTTAGAAGTGGAAATCCACTTGCCATGGCTTCCTTGCCAATTGGCAAGTGGGCTAAGCCACTTGGCCTTATTGTAGGCCCTATCTTAACACATCAAAGTGGTCCCGATAATTCCTGAACCATACCGATTTTTTGGCAAACTTCAAAAATTCATAGAAATTCACTTAGACCTCCAACATTTATATTGTTTATTTTAAAATTCCTATTTTAATCCCCTCTACTTGCTTGTAAATTTTTTATGGCCAAATTCCACTGATATGGCAATTTTTAGATTGCTTTGATTTGTATGCCAACCTAAAAAATTACAAGAATTTGTAAACGACCTTTGATTTCAAAAATTCACTCACCTGTAGACTCGATGTAATTTTCTAGCTTCAGGGTCTATTGTTTTTAGGTTCATCCAGGCACATCCCGAGTCAGTCCCCACCTAAAAAATTTTTATTGCCCTGATGGGTAACTTTCAACTAGAAATTAATTATTAGTTCTGCTAAATTTTTTTATTTTGCCTTTTTCATCATTTTAAAGCACCTCAAAGTTTCATGACTAGTATCACTGCCTCGATCCATGTGAAAGTGACCTGGCACCTCGAGTGCACTCCTTGGACTCTATGGCACTTTTCTTAGAGCCTCGGAACACAGGTGTTACATATGTTTTGGAAAATGTTACTCAAGTTATGCTGCCTAAATTTTTACGAAGTTAATTACTGATCGTAAAATGGATTTTAACGTTTGTTATGGCTTGTATAATGATGTTTGAGCATTAGATGGGAGTTCTAAGAAATATATGTCTAGTAAATAACCAAAATTATAAGTGTTAAACGAATAAGGCCTTAGTGAAATTTCAAGATGGGTGACTATATGGGAAGTGACATCACTTATCGAGTTTCTTCATGAATCAAGTAAGGGTGTTAAAATGGAATTTAGAGAAATAGGTAGAGCATGAGAACCGAGGAAAATGAAAGCTATATATGCAAATTCAGGACCTCGAATAATAGCTCTATAAGTGTATTCAATGAATTATGCCACTTTTTGTTTAATTTCAAGAATTCAAGAATGTATGTCATTATGGAAATTTTGTGCAATGTGTATGTATATATATAGAATGCATCATTAATGTATGTGATAACATATATATGTGATAATGATGTGAGTTAAGTGACAAGAATTGATAGTACAAGGGCTAAAGTGCATGTATGCATGTGGTCAAATGATGTTAGTGTATATGTAAATATGAAGCTATGATTGTTATATGTACGTGTATGTTAAGTGCTTGGATAATGTATGCAAGAAAATATACACATGATACTATAATGAACTAAAGGAAATCGAGGTAACAAATTAATGGTTAATTTATGTGTACATTTGGTTGAATGACATAAGTTAATGTGTGTGGTAATGTGGTTAGCAATTATGTACTTATAATGTGTAATGTGGTGTTAAAGGTAAGCATATTGTGATAGGTGAATGACTTTAGTGAAGTGGAATTATGTAGGTAAGAGAAATGTTAATAGGCAAATGAGTGGCTACCTAAATTAAGTGTATAACATGTAGTCATAAGTATATAAAACACAATTAATGATGTAACAAATTTACATAGCATAATAGCTAAATAAGGTGTAAAAAACAATAAGGTAAAATATGTATATATAGGAGTAAATATTATGGTTAACAAGGGAATAAGAAAAAGATGATAAATAATGCTACCTTATAAGCAAATACTTTAAGAATGAACAATTTACGTAACAAGAAAAAATGCTAGCAATGAGGGTCATTAAACATAAACAAATAAAAGTAAGTATAATAAATGGAATTAAGGTAGTCTAGTGATGTGTAAAAAGGTGCGTCATAAATCAAATGAAAACCTAAGTTAGATCTAGTGAATGAGTATATCAATGAGAACTAACACCAAAAAAAAGGAAAAATGTCTGTTAATGCAACTTGAGAAAGGTCAATAAGTAAATAAGTATGAGTAAGTAGAAAAAAGAAGTGAGAACTATGAATCGACCTTTAGTATGACATAATAAGTAAAAGATCTACCATGCACTCCAAAAAGGTAAAATTTGTGAACATAATGGCAATAAAAGTAAAGTAAAGTATGGAAACCAAGTGCGGTGTAAACAATGTTAGTTAAATAAGTTATAGCCCATGTGATCTATATACCTATAGGAAAAGATGATCGGTCAACTAGGGAATTATAACAACTGTAAATTAAGTAAGATAATATAGGTGTAGCCATAGTGTAGGTCCAACTAGGCCACTGCACAACCATTTGACTTAATGCAGGTGCAGCCATAATATAGGTCCAACTAGGCCACAGCATAACTATTTACTTAATATAGGTGTAGTCATAGTGTAGGTCCAAAATATGGGCCACTGCACACTATTTAAAATAAGGCTAGTGTAGTAGCAATATAGGTCCATTAAGGCCAGTGCATAATTAAGCTCGTATAACACTAGTGCAGTAGCAAATTGGGTCTAAAATGTGAGCTATTACACAACTTGTAACTCCCTTTATCTAGTATTGGGGTATTTCATGTTAAGTATGGGCTAAAAATAGGTAAGTAAATAGTAGCAAGTTAGAAAAGTATAAATAAAGTAAGGAAAAATGAAAACAAGATAATCAAGCTAGTAATAAGATAATTGGACATAAAAACTAAAATACACCAGAACTATTATGGTAATGAAGGTAATATAGTAATAAGTGGCCTAGAAGTCTAAGCATAATAAATTGAGTGTAACTGGCCTAAATTAATAATGGGTACAAATAGTAATAAAGCAAAGAAGTCAAGAAATGTAGTAGAATAAAAATAACCAAGGCAAGTGAAAAATATGTAAAAAGAAAGTTGACTTTACTATAAACTAGAACATAATAAGGTCTATGTGAATGGAATGTACAAGGTAGAATAATAAAAAGCCTACAATATACATGAATACAAATTTGCATTATTAATGTGTGCTTGCATCATAAGCATGCCATTTGTGATCATCATTAAGGGGAAACACAAATGTGTTCATGATTTATTAAATACATCACTAAGCCTCGTGCTTAGCATATAATTGGTTGTGATGCATAGGTAGTAGATAACTAGTGCAAGTGGTAGCCTCAAGTGGAGTATTGCAGACTAGGAACTATAAATCAATGGAACACATTTTTTGGTATTATGCAGTAATTTATATGTTATTATAGCAGTTGCATTAAAGAAATAGATGGCACTTATGTAGGTATAAGTAAGAGAGTGGGTCTAAACCTGGTGAAACAATCTACATGTATTCTAAAACTAATATTGTAATGGTGTGTATACATCATGCAAACTCATGTGTTGTAACACATGTAAGAAAATATTCTCTTTGATGATGATAACAGATGAAAGATGTCATATATGTTGAATCATAGAGATGATTGTGGGGATCAAATAGATCCATTAATGAGGACTAATTGCATAATGATATAAAAGTGTAAATTTTTATAGGTATTATTAGATTTGGTTTTCGGTCAACTATTATACTACTGGTTTTTCACTAGAGAACATGATAAATATGCTACACTCATAAAATTAATGGAGTAAAACATGGAAATAAGTTTGAAATAAGAAAGTAAGATTATGTGTTATCCCTTAGCTAGGTCTGGCAACCAGACTGGGTAAGGGTGTCACATTTCATGTTACCCATACATGCACACACTTATTCTTCCTTAAGGCACCATTCGGCCATACCCCTCTC
>CANXYI010111026.1:0-14008 GCA_948208565.1 Hura crepitans
TTATTACATTCTAAAAATAAAATAATTGAAAAATAAAATAAAAAAATAAAAAATTTATTAGCTATGGATGCAAATTCTGTTGCTAAAATGAAAGGAAAAATATTATTTTAATATTAGCTACGGAAAAATCCTTAGCTAATATTTAGAAATAATATTTTGCTATAGCGATGGATTATTATGTCGATAAATTCATCGCTAAAATGTCCCACCTATGCTTCGCGCCAAAATTAGGTACGAAATTCTAAACCTGTAGCTATTCCATTGCTATATTAAAAAAATTTATTTACTTTAGATTTTAGCTACGAAATTTAATATCCATAGTTAAATCTATCACTATCTAGCTACAGGTCTAGATCTGTACCTAAAATCCATCCCTAAAATTAGATTTTTTATAGTGTATCATTTCCTATCCCTTTGCAATCTGGAGGGTCAGTTTCATATGTTTGCAATTAACTACAGCCCAATGTTCAGGTAACCAATCTATTCCCAAGATAACATCAAATTCATAGATGGGTAGTTCAATCAGATTAGCATGAAACAATTGTTCATGAATCACTAAGGGACAATGTCTATATACCTTATTTACTATCACACTCTACCCTATAGGATTACTAACTTGAATATCTATATCTACATATTCAGGTTTTAGTCCTCTATCACGTGCTTGTGTAGTGTAGATATAAGAATGTGTGGATCTGAGTCTATTAATGCAAAAATTGGAATATCAAATAAATAAAGAGTACCGGTGATAACATCTAAAGCTTCAGCTTTTTCTTAGGCCCTAATTGCATATTATCTGGCTGGTGCATGTGCCTCTAACTAGTGCTACTAGGCTTACGATCGCTTCTAGCATATCCTGCCTCCTATTCTAAGGTGTTGTTGATGCCTTAGTATAAACACCCTTTGTTTGCCCTTGGGGACACTCCCTTCTGTAATGTTCTTTAGACCGACAAATGAAACATCCTTCTATCTTAACCTATCTACACTGATCCTAGTATCTTCTATTACACATGCCATAAGTCGAGGTATGTTTCTGGTCTCTGTTACTTGAGCACTAGTAATTGGCTATGGTGGTATTGGTCTAGATACTAAAGCTTTCTCAGATCTCTATGGTTAAGGTGGTCTTGGTGTCTGATACCTTAGATGTGATTAGGCTTGTCTTTACCTTTTACTAGCACTTGGGGCTGAACTAGATTGCCTTACAGTGAACTATCTCTTTCTTACAGTGAACTATCTCTTTCTCTAGAAGACCTCTCTTTTTTCTTGTACCATATCCTCCATATCATACGCAACTAATACCAAAGATGAGAAATTTTTGATTTGAGTAGTGGATATCTGCATTCTCAACTCTATATTGTGACCTTTTACATAACGTTTGCATTTTTCTTCCTCAGTAGGGATAAATTCCTCTATATATATCTATTGAGTCTGGTAATGTTTTTCTTATACTCAAATATTGATCTTCTACCCTATTTTAGCTCAAAAAAATTCTTGTCTCTTCTTATCTTTATATAAATAAGGTATATATCTCTTTTTGAACTCCTTCTAGAAAAACTCCCAAGTAAGGTCTACTAGTGTCTTTCTCCTCTTAATAGTGTCCCAGTAGTGGAATGCCTTTTCCTATAAAAGAGAAGTAGTACACTTTAGATTTTCCTCCTCTATGCACTCCAGCTATTCCAATATCCTCAATGTCCATTCTAACTAGTATTTTACCTTTACTACATCATCTCCTCTAGCTCTTAGGAAGTCTATAGCCCTTATTTTTTTACTCTCTCTAGGTATATCTTCTGTAGTGCAACTGGAGTTGGTGGAGGAGTTAGAATTGCTACTATGGTATGTCTGAGTAAATCCACTATCTATTGTAATAGCACTAGGGATGCTTGTGTCTATGGTTATGCTTGAGGTTGAGGCCTATGTGCTACATCACTTGGCTCAAGTGTGGCTGCACTACCTACTCCTTGTATAGTTGTAGGAGCATAATTGGCCACTTCTTCAACTCGTTCTTTTGGTGCTTTGTCACTCATCTTGTTTAATTATAAAAAAATAGAACATTTCATTAGCATATCAGAACAATCGATTCCTAGGCATTGGCACTCATGTAACATACCTAGGAACATTTAACCTATACTTTAATACCACCCTATATGACACCCTCTATTAGATTTCTGAAATAAATTGATAGGTGATGCACTTCTAGCAAGTCAACTATCTTGAAATTGCACCAAACCCACATTAATTTAGCACTTACGTATTTTTCAATAACTAGACAAATATAGCCTAAATCCTCTATCTATCATTTAGACAATATCATTTAGGGTATGATAAAGTCTAAAACCCATTTACTAGGCTAGTATAAATTCCATAGGAATTTGGGCAACACAATGGTTATCCGGGAGACATTCTAAAAATTTAGACTTATTAAAAAACTTCTAATAACAACTATTACTTCTCCTATCAACCTTTGAACCCTTCTGGTCCTCTATCATCATCCATATATCATGATAAATAGTCAATCATTACTGAGGCCTTTGGGCCTCAAACATCAGTATAGATAAAAATTAAACCATTCAGATCCACAGGCCTATTTATATACATATATATTGTTAACTTAATAATATAGACACTAGTAGCTCTTAAGCATGTTGAATCCATAACCTATAATATATATATGAGTACCTACTCAAACCATTAAAGTAATACAAAACCTTATACCTTTCAATGCCTCTTCTACTACACTGCACAAAATTTTTGGCTAGTGTTCTACTTTCTATTACCTATGCACCGAAAAAGGTACGCTGAGTATTTAACTCAGTGGTGAATTTGAAAGAATAAAAATATGTCACTGTGGCATACAGATGAATGAAAAATGCATGAATACAATTGATATTATCCATTTACCAAAGTAATATTATTTTATTAAACATGTTACGAAACAATATTATTCCATTATGTAGTTTAATAATTTAATTATATTACATTGAGGCCATCCCAGACCATCATTAATTTAAGTAACACTGTTAATTATCATCAAGTGATTCATTTAAATTATTAAGTAGGCCCAACTAGGTAGACTACACTTTTAGGCTCTAGACCAAGAGGGAAATCAAATTGTGCAGTGGTCCTATTTTTAGACCTCAGGCTCTATACCAACCTTAGTGCAGTGGCCCATCTTATGGACCCTGACCGCTGCACCGACCTAGTTTAATAAATAGACAAATATAGGTATCATCATGTCATCACAATATAATGCAGTGGCCAATCTTGTGGACCTTGATCGATGCACCGGCTTGGTTTGATAAATAGATAAAAATAATCATCAATCATAGTGTAGTGGCCTATCCTATAGATCCTAACCACTGCACCGACCTAATATGATAAATAGACATATATCTAGTAGCTACTAATACCTAGTTGGCTAGTTAACCCGTCTATTGAGAGTCTAACTAATAGGCCAATAGTGTCCTATTTATATTCATTTTATTATTGATCCTCATTTTAAAATCATTATAATTCAATGATAGACATCTATTAATTAATTTTCATAGTCGAGTTTTAATCAGATAGTTACAAGTCAGTTTATACCCTACCAGATAGTTATAGGTCATATTTTCTAGGCTAGTTTTGAGCAACTTTCTTAGGTATTTCTAAGTCCTATTTAAGTCCATTTCTTATCATTAATTTAGATCAAGTTATGTTTAAACCATAGGTCATTTATAGGTTAAATACCAAATGGTTATTTTTATAGGATAGTTATAGGTCATTTCTTTTGGTACACTATTATAGGCCCTTAGCCCCTATTTTCTAGGCATCTTTCCATGCCATTTTAGTCCATTTCAACATGCCATCACAAGCTTTGTACCATGCCATTCAATACATGTAAAGTAGTCCTTAATATGGCCTCATGGTTTTCATGAAAATCAATCATACAAAGTGCTCCAAATTTAGGTACCATTTCATGCCATTCTAGGTTCCATTACAAGTCATTTTTACCATTTCCTTTTTAATCCATTTTCAAGCCATTACCTAGCCATATTGCTAACACACTTTCATTACATTTACTTGTCATACCTTAAGCCACATTTATACCTATATTGATACCTATTTGATGCTAATGCCATGTCATACATTCCATGCTCATCATCCCATGCCATTCTTACATAACACACACCATGCCATACTATACATACCATATATAGCATACCATACCTACCTCTTGGCCAAAGCTTGTTTATGACTATACACATGCCTTTTCTCACACTTTATCACACGTACACATCATGTGCCATCATTCCAACATACACACACATACACACATGACATGTAATGCATACCATGCCATGACACATCCTATAGATGCCTCAACCATGCCATGATCTCATGTATACATGTAAATATTCACTAAATTCACCACATATACATCTAATTCATTGCCTAACATACCATTTCTCAACACATAACCCATACATACATGCCATAAACTTAACTTACAAGCTAAAGCACCTTGTTATCCCTCTCAACCATGCCTATTATCACCCACCACTAAGCTTGTTGTCACCATATACTCACACAAACCATTCATCCACACACTACACATATCATTGGTCATTATATCCCTCATATAGCTATGGCATACACTATACACATACACCACACACCTCTTAACCATAAAGAGCCTATGACATTCCACCCTTTTCTTCCACTAAATCATCACACAAATCATAAAATTTACATATAACTAATCTCAAATTAAGCCCAAATCACTAATTATCACGTAGTACATATTCAAAGTTCAACATGCACAAATCCATAATAATTCACAAGTAAAATCAACTTAGCATGTTTTTATTCTATCAAATCCACATACCTCTTTCACTTTCAAAACTTTTCCTACACCAAAAATTCTTTAATTCCCTTATTGTATGCCCTTTTTCTCTATGGCCTACATACATGCCTATTTCCCTTAAAGAAATCATGAAAACTTTTACAAGCCTCCAATTGAAAATCTAAGAACATGGGTGGTCTTAAGATGATATAATTTGCTTAGAAATAAAATAAAAATTAAAAGAAACCACTTACATAAAGACTTGAATTTTTAGCCAACCTAGTATGTATACTTAAGCTTTCATGAATTTTCTTAATTACCTTGAGTATCTATGGTGCCAAAAAAATTAAAAGGAAGGTTTCCTACCTTGCTAAAGTGATTTTTAGTGATATGTATTGTGAGAATAGAGCTTGAATTAATATGAAAATGGAGAATGGAAGAGGAGGGTGGTGTCAACAGCTAAGGGAGAAGGGAGTAAAAATAAAATGGGGAATGAGGTGTCAATATGCCAAGTAATGGGATATCCATATGGCACACCTTTTATAAGGAGCTAAGGTGCTTGAGTGGTGACATGTGTCACCCAAGTATCCCTAAAATGCCGGATTTTAGTTGAAACTTTGGGGAATTTTTAAAATTCACTTAGACCTCTAAAAATTGTATCATCAATTTTAAAAATCCTTGATTGGGCTTATTTAATGGGCCATAAAATCTCGAGTCAAAAATCCCTCGGTAGGACTGTTAATTAGTTCCTCAATTTAAGAAAAAAATCTTAAAATTTAGGAAAAATAGCAAATGACCTCAAAAAATTAAAATTCCTTCACCACTGGTCCTAGGGGAATTTTTGACCTTCAAGGTATGGTATTTTTAGGTCCATCCAAGCAAATCTTGGGTCATTCTAGGCCTAAGTCCATCTCAGCCTATAACACACTAGATTATGGCCTAAAATAATTTATTGGTTTTGCTAAATATTTAAATTAAGTTATTGTTGTCATTTTATGGCCCCTCAAAGTTTCATGACTATTATACCTTGCCTCGAGCCTCATAAAGGTGACCTCACACCCTAGGCATCCTTTTTTAGCATCAGAGGTACTATTCACAAGGCCTTCATAACACTTGTAAGTTTAAGTTTCATTGATAGTACTTTGTTGGCATGAACAGTGTTCTGGTGGGTTGGGGCACTTTCTTAAGGATAGAAAAGAGGTGTATTGGTCATAAAACTTTGACGGGCTAGAAAATGGACAAAATAAAGAAATTTGGAAATTTAGCTAAACAAGTAAATCAATTTGGGTCAAGAACTAGTGAATAGTGAGATAAAATGAGGTTGTGCATGAACAACCCTAGGATATGCCCAGATGGACCTAAAAATATCATACCCTATACCTTAAAAATTCCAATTTACATGATGGTGAAGGAATTTTAATTTTTTGAATGCGTCTAATATTTTTTTTGAATATTTTATTCTAACGGGTGAATAATTACCAAAAGTCAACAGTAGAATTTTTACATGAAATTTTAGGAGGACCTTAATGACATTAATCGAGGATTTTTAAAACTAAAATGAGCATTTTTGGAGGTTTAGAGAAATTTCTGAAGCTTAAAAGAAAATTGGGAGAAAACAGACCATTAGATCGCCACATGTAGTGATTTGAGCCCTTTACCCACCTATATAAATGGGCTCACACATGTGAGAGTGTCACATGTGTGAATCCATCATCTTTCTCCCCATTTTCTCCCTAAATCCGTTATCATTTCCCTTCTATCTCCTCTATTTTTCTTTAAATTCTCTCTCATCCAACCACTAAGATTCACCAAATTTATATGGTTTTTAACCCCTCCATGATCCCTAAAAGCTAAATTTAGTGGAATTTCTTCTATATCTTGCATGGAAAGAGAGAAATTCACTTCAGGTGAATAGTTTTAATTTTTAGAGTAAATGTTTTTATTTCAATTATTATTTTTGTTTTAGGTAGATTAAGCTATTTTAAGAAGTTTCATAGTTTTAGATTTTAATTTAGAGTTGTATAAAATTTTTAAGGAATTTTTTAAGTGGAAATTGTGTATGTTTAGGGCAAAAGGAAAGTGTTGAAGGAGAGCACCATTCTAGGCATCCAAGTGGTGGAGAAATTTCACACCTTAGGTATGTGGAATTGATTCAATTTAAGTATGTCACATAATTTTGCATGAATGCATGTATCTGTGTGTATAGAAATGGCATTTCTTTAGGATTAGGCATGTAATTAATGGAAATGAATGATATGATTATGTCAATGAGGTAAAAATAACATGGTATGCATGATTCAGGAGAAAGAAACCAAGTGTAAAGTTGTATGGGGTGTATGGCCAAAACATGTACATATGTATGCATGGTATATGTATACATGTGTATGGCAAATGAGGTGTATAAATTATGCTAAGAACATGAATAATAAGGATAAGCAGTATGAAATGTTGACATGAAAAAAATAATGACCTAAATTGGGGTGTAATGGTGCCATGAGTAATGATATATGATATGGTGTTCATATGTCCATTAATGGTGTCACAATGAGAAAGAATAGAACAATAATGAGTATGTGATGATCGACTGAGGAAATAAAAAAGTTATGTTGGTATGCTTAAAGATAAATTGTATGATTTTGGAAAAATGACAAAATGAATAGTAACCTACACGTAAAATGACCAAATGAATAGTAATGTGTGATAAAAACCTAAAATTAAAACTTAGGTATAATCACATGGAAAATAACAATAGACATGGTTAAATGACATGAAATAAGATGAAAGATAATTGGTACTAATGTTAGTAGATAATGAATAGTGAATTAGCTCATCAGTTAGACACCCACTGGATAAGTTGATCGGTTAACTAGGGGATTAGTAGCTGCTAGGCAGGTTGGTCCTTCTGGGGCCATTGTTGTTGGATGTGATGGCAGGTGTAGCCACTGAGGTTCTGATATTGAACCCTGCACACTTGGGTATTAAGAGGTCTACTTAGACTAATCCCCACTACTTATTGGCTTTTTGTGGATATTGGGAGGTCTTACGAGGTTGATCCCTACTATTCACTTGTGTTGCACAGGATATATTGATTTGGGGTATTAGGAGGTCCCATGTGGCTGATCCTTGCTATCCTACTTGCAGATATTGGGAGGTCTATAGACTAATCCTTACTACCTACTAGTCTGATATTAAGAGGTCTACAGACTGATCTCTGCTATTAGACCATATAGGTGTAGCTACTGAGGCCCAAAATGAGGACCACTACACATGATAGATCCTGCCATCCGATGCCTTAAAGTGTAGTCTATCTATTATGGGCCTAAACAACATTAATTTAAAAATGACAATCACCTGTGAATATGAACAATGGCACTTGAGATACTGCATGTACTTAAACAATTGAACTACTTAATAGTCTATAAGTAATTGCTTGCACGACAAGGCACCAAAAGGTAAAGTAAATAACTGATATTTGGTTGAATAAACCTACATAGATATGTTTATAATGGCTTTATATGTGAACTTATATCTACGTTTGAATTCATGACATACCTTTATTGTGTTAATTCTACCACTGAGTGTATACTCAACATGTTGGTGTTCTGATGTGTAGGCCATAGATGGAGTAGCTATCTAGCTTCATCAGTGCAGTATAGCTATCCCTAACTTTCTTTTTGGTATATCTTTCTACTCTTTTGGTTATGTTTAAGAAATAGACTCATGTATGTTGGGGTAAGAACTAGTGAGTGGATGAGCTTTATGGAAGTCTATATAATAAACTGTGTGCTTTGTATAACCTGAATATTAATATAAGTATATGCATGTTTAGTTGTTAGACATTTGTGGGTTAGAGACCCTATGATTTGCTATGTGTTAGATGTTGTTGGTGTTTTAGGGGATAAGAACGGTTTAGGAGTTGAGCTTTGGTATGGGAATATTATAGAAGTGCTTTTTGTGCAGGAAAAATTTTTGATTTTTCACTCGGGTAGTCATTATGCCGCCCAAATTTTTGTAAAATGGATAAAAAATGTAAACTAGAGTTTTATCAGACTAAAGTAGGCAAAAATAAAAGGTTATATAGTAATAATCACTAATTGGCCAAGATAGGTCAAAGATGGTTAAAGTGTCATAAGAGTCAAACAAATGAACCTTGGGGAAATCTAAGGATAGGTAACTTATGAGAAGTTGCACCCTTTCTCTATTTCCTTTAAGAATGGGTAGCAGGTGTTACATTTAGTGGTATTAGAGTGGGTTTAGGCATTCCTAGATGTATTATACATGAGTGCATGAGTTTAGAATCTATATATGGGTTGAAGCTACACTACATAAAGCTGATAAGTTTTATGTACAGTGATACACGATGAGTGAACGGACTCCGACAGAGTGAGGGGAAAAAGTGACTAGCCATGCGCTTACCGCCATCCATGCCCTAGAGGTGAGTGCAGCCATCCTCAAGCTAAGTGATGTTCCTGAGCTAAGTGATGTTGCTAACCAGGCACCACCTCAGTCATAGCCTCAAGTTTAGGCCTCACCAGCCTTGTTGCAGTAGATTGTAGAGTTGCTGAGACATATTACTGCACCACCACCACTAGCTCCAGCTCCCATACCACCTCTACTAGCTCCCCTAGCACTGTAGAAAACTTACATAGAAAGGGTGAAGAAGATGGGGATAGTGGATTTCTTAGGTGTAAGGAAGGATGATGCCCTGAGCATAGAGTATTGCTTGGAGTGGACCATTAGGATTTTAAAGTAGTTGGAGTGCATAGAGGAAGAGTGTTTGAAGTGTTCTACTTCCCTTCTGCATGAAGAAGCTTTCCACTGGTGAGACATAATAAAGAAAAGGAAGCAGTAATAGAGATCACATGGGAGTTTTTTTTGAAGGAGTTCTGCAAGAGATACATTCTAGAGTCCTATAAGGATAAAAGAAGGTAGGAATTCCTCGACCTAAAATATGGGCGAAGATCAGTATTAGAAGATGAAAAAGACTTTGCTTGCTTGAGCAGGTATATGGAAGAGTTCATACCCATTGATAAGGAGAAGTGCAATAGGTTCAAAAAAGGCCTCAATGTAGAGCTGAGAATGTAGATTGCTACCATGAAAATTAGAGCCTTTTCAGAGTAGCTGCAACATATGATATGGAGGACATGTTACTTGTTTTAGAGAAAGAGACCTTTTACTATTGGTCAGACTAGTTCAGCCTTAGGAGAGGGCAAGAGAAAAGAGGGCCTTTCATCCTAGTCAGCACTCCCAAAGATAGTTAGTACAATAGTCTCAAATGTAGGCTCTATCTTAGAGGTCTGGTCAGGCTTTTCCTCCTAGGTCTCAACTATTGTAGTAGGCCCAAGTGCTCTAGTGTCCATAGCTAAAAGTGCACCTCTGACATGTGGGAGTTGCCAAAGTAGACACTAGGGTCAATGCTAGCAATATAAAAGGGGAGAGATATTAGGAGCTAGAGATCACTTCTAGTAGGCTTGTCCTCAGAGATAATCAGATGCTACATAGACCCAGGCATCAGTTGTAGTAGCACCAAGTAGAAGACCGAGGCAATAGAGACAGGAGTAGCCGAGCACTAACTAAAGGATGAGAGCTCTAACATGGCAGCATGCTATCTGTGCCCGGGAGGAAGTTAAAGCACTAGACGTCATTGCTAGTACCTACTTTTTATTTAAAGCAGTTGTGTTAGCATTAATTGATCCTCATTTCACACACTCCTACATTTGCACCACACAAGCACAAGATACAGGACTAGAGCTAGAGTCTATAGACTTAGAAATCCAAATGAGTAACCCAATTGGGAAAAGTGTGATAGTGAACAAAGTTTATAGACACTATCCTTTGATAATCCAAGATCAGACTCTTATAGCAGATCTGATTGAACTTCCTTTTCATGAGTTTGATTCATATTGGGTATGAACTAGCTGTCAGAGCATAAAGCAGTGATTGGTTATGAGAGAAAAAGATTGAGTCTACAAATGTCAGTTGGATAAGAGGTGATAGTTATGGATAAAAGAAACTCCTTATCTAATATCATTTCAGTTATTATAGCTTAGCAACTCATTCGAAAAGGATATGAAGCATTCTTAGCTTCTATAGCAGATACTAGTACCACAACCCCTAGCCTTGATCAGATACCAATCGTGTCTAAATTCCTTAATGTGTTCCCAGATGAGTTACAAGGGTTACCTCCACATCGGGAGTTAGACTTTGATATTGAGATATATCCTGGCATGAACCTAGTATCTATTACACTATATATAATGGCACTAGCAGGATTAAAGGAATTAAATGTGTAGCTACAAGAAGTATTAGATAAAGGCTTCATCAAGCCTAGTATTTTATCTTAGGAAGCACATGTATTGTTTGTGAAAAAGAAAGACAGGTTACTCCAGTTGTATATCGATTATAGGCAATTGAATAATGTGACAATTAAGAATAAATATTTGTTGCCTAGGATTGATGACCTCTTTGATTAGTTATAGGGCACCTGTATATTTTCCAAGATAGATTTATGGTCAGGATATCACCAGTTATTGATTAAGGAGAGTGACATCCCTAAAACTACCTTTAGGACTCGTTACGGGCATTATAAGTTCCTAGTGATGCCATTTGGGCTCACTAATGCTCGGGAAGCCCTTATGGATATGATGAACTGAATATTTAAGCCCTATTTAGATCAATTTGTTGTGGTGTTCATAACCGACATCTTGGTATATTCTAGAACTCAGGAGGAACATGAGCAGCACCTTAGAATTGTGTTGCAGACCTTGAGGGAGAGGCAGTTGTATGCTAAGTTGAGCAAATGTGAGTTTTGGTTGGAAGAAGCAGCCTTTCTGGGTCATATTACCTTAGCTGAGGTTATTAGAGTGGACCTAAGCAAGGTTAAAGCTATGTTAGAGTGTAATCCTCCTAGGAATGTGATTGAGATTTAGAGTTTCCTAGGGTTGGTAGGATATTATCAGAGGTTTGTAAAAGGTTTTTCGATGGTTGTAGTCCTATTAACATGATTAATAAGAAAAGATGTGAAATTTGAGTCGGATGATAAGTGTCAACTAGCTTCAATAGATTCAAAAGGATGTTGATAGAGGCTCCTATCCTTACTTAGCCATAATAGTGAAAGAAGTTTGTGATATATAGTGATGCCTTACACAATAGACTTTGTTGTGTACTAATGCAAGAAGGTAAGGTGATTGCATATGCCTCCAGGCAATTAAAGCCTCATGAGAAGAATTATCCCACCCATGATTTAGAATTGGCTGCCATTGTGTTTGCATTGAAAGTGTGGAGACATTATTTATATAGAGAAAGGTACTACATCTACACCAACTATAAAAGTTTGAAGTACTTACCCACATAGAATGAGTTAAACCTCAAGCAATGATGATGATTGGAGTTAATCAAGGTTTATGATTTCTTGATCAACTAGCATCCAGGAAAGGCAACTATAGTTACAGATGCTTTATGATGGAAGCTTATTAACACCCTAAAGCTCATGTATGCAAGAGTACAATATACATCAAAAGATGCAATTTTGGCTAAAATGCAGATTAAACCTGACTTCAGGCAATAAATCAAAGAGGCTCATTTGAGAGATGACTAGATAGTGAAAACCATAAGTAAAGTTCAAGAGGGGAAGATGACATAATTTGAGTTAAGCGATGATGGAAGCTTGTATTATCAAAATAGGCTGTGTGTGCCAAAAGTAGATGGATTTAAAGTGCAGATCTTGAAAGAAGCTCATAAACCTCCATATTCAATGCACCTAGGAAGCATAAAGATGTATCTTGATTTGAAACCCCACTATTGGTGGCCAGGAATGAAATGAGAAGTAGCTAAATATATGGCTTGATATTTAACTTGCCAATAGGTGAAAGCTCAACCCTAGGTTCCTTCTAGATTATTACACCTAATAACAATCCTAGAATAGAAATGGGAGAAGATCACTATGGATTTTGTAATGGGGTTGCCACTAACTAAAAGCAGATGTGACGATGTATGGGTAGTAGTGGATAGATTGACAAAGACAACTCATTTTATTCTAGTGAGGATGGATTATTCCTTAGAAAAGCTAGCTCGACTATACATTAATGAGATTGTGCAATTACATCGAGTACCAATAGCCATCATTTTAGATTGAGACCGGAGGTTTGCTTCCAAATTTTGGAAGAGGTTATAAGAAACATTAGGTACTCGATTAACATATAACGTAGCATTTCATCCTCAAACAGATGGATAGTCAGAACTAGTGATACAAGTGTTAGAGGATATGATACATAGCTATGCAATAGAGTTCAGAGATAACTGGGATTAATACCTACATTGCCTAAGTTTGCATACAACAACAGCCATTAAGCTAGCTTAGGAATGGCACTTTATGAAGCTTTATATGGTAGAAGGTGTAGGATTTGCCTTTGTTGGAGTAAAGTAGGGGAAAGTAAGATTGTGGGATCTGACTTGATCAGAGACACAGAAGAAAAGGTTAAAACTATAAAAGATAGATTGAAAGCCACCTCAGATCAACAAAAGTTGTATTCTAATTTGAAATGGCGAGACATTAAGTATAAACTCAGTGATCGAGTATTTTTAAAAGTGTCACCATGGAAGAAGATGCTTAGATTTGGTAAGAAAGGAAAACTCAGTCCCAGATTCATTAGGCCCTATGAGATAATAGAACGTATGGGATTCTTAGCATATAGATTGGCATTACCTCCTGAGTTACAGTAGATCCATGACATATTCCATGTATCAAGGTTGAGGTAATATCGATCGGATCCTTCACATATGATAGCTACAGAGGAGATACAAGTATAGCCGGACTTAACCTATGAGGAAGAACCGATACAAATTCTAGCTAAAGAAGTGAGGCAGCTGAGGAACAAGTCAAATCCCCTAGTGAATGTCCTATGGAGACACCATAACATGATAGAAGCTACTTGTGATAGTGAAGAATAGATGAAGGCACAATATTCACATCTCTTTACAATAGGTAATTTTGAGGATGAAATTTCTTAAGAGGGGAAGAATTGTAATGCCCGTAAGTCCAAGTTTCATGAATAGTACCTCCTTGGCATAAACAATGTTCCCGGTGGGTCGAGGCACTTTCATAAGGCAAAAAAGGGGTGTATTTTGTGATAAAACTTTGATGGGCTAGAAAATGGAAAAAATGAAAGAATATAAAAATTTAATAGA
>CANXYI010111047.1:0-15269 GCA_948208565.1 Hura crepitans
TTCAGGAACCTGTGAAAAATAAAATTTGCAAAAAAACAAACCCGAGTGTTAAGAGGTTACTATTCACCTCAAAAGACTTCTTAATTTTTCTACCAAAATACCCTACCATTCTTGGTGATTTTGGTGTCCATTAACTCATCTCCAGAGTATAATAATTTGGGATAGGCTTATATGTGGAAAAAGAAATCAACAAGGAAGAAGAGGAGGAGACGATCACGATTTTTTTGGAGAGAGTGTGTTAGGGGAGTGGAAATGGAAGGAATTATCATTTCCCTCCTATTTATAGTTTTCAAAAAAATAAATTTCCTCTCATCCAAAAAATTATTATAACCTATAGGAGTATCAGTTTTTCCCTATATCTATCCATAAAATTAGATAAATTCCTCCACTAAATTCCCTTAAAACCTTGAGCTCAAAAAATGAAGGAAACTTAAAAAATTAATGCATTTTATTTCCAAAAAATTTGGGAAAAATACTTCTCGATCTCAAAAAATTCAGATTCTAAAGCCAATGGACTATTTAGAATATTTGACTACCAGGTCATAACATTTTTATATTATTTTGAACAACTTTTAATGTTATTTACTGTTCAGCTTTGCTAGTAATACTACTCACAGGACACTACCGTAACATCTTATTTAGCATTTTTAACCATTCAAATGACTTTAGATTGTCTTTAAACTTTGCCCAAAATTTTGTCATAACTAATACTCCCCATTTGTATGCTATGTGAGACTCGAGTTTTGAAAAGCACTATTCACCCCGAGAAATACTATTCATGAGAGTTGGGATTTTTGGGTTGTTACAATGTTAGTATGCTATTAGCTAAAAATACAAGCTATGTAACATCTCTTATCCAATCCATGTCTAAACCAAACAAGAGATGTCACTTGCTAGTAGGTCACCCTTCTTGATATTGTTGTTGCCCATAACTCGCTTAAAAATCATTCGAATAAGGTAACTTAGCCCTAATTTACCCTAGCTTATTAGTATTACATTCAATTAGAATAGCCTATAGACTTCTATCAGATGCAAATTATTTACAACTATCAAAACTCTCAAAAAATTTTAAAGAAATTTTATCAAAAATATAATAGCATATTGGCTGTTCAGACATAGAACAAAAAAATTTCAACTTATGAAAATAACACTTCTATATCAACCTCATCTAAAACATATCTCCTAGGATCCTTCTAATCCATCAGTAACTAATCAGCAGTAGCAGTAGCACATAAACCCATATACTCAACAAGAACACATCACATAATATAAGTTCAACATATTACATCCCATTATTCTTACTACAAGATAATTCACCTTTTGTAGATGAGTGTATCTTGCTATCTTAATATACAAAGTCAGAGACAAAAAGTATACCTAAGATATGTTGCTTACTATGCTATTGCTTTGGTGAGGCTGGACTGCACAAGCTTTCTACTGCCTACACATCAAAACACTTGATATGCTAAACATATGCTTAGTAAATGAAATTAATGATTCATACATTTAATCTCATACAACACACATCATGCCATTCATTATGTCATGCATTATGCTTTGTCATGGGTTTGTGTCATAACAGTATGCATGTCAAGCATTATACAATATCGTAATATGTTTACACTACGCATATATCACAATCAGTATTACATACAATATCATTATATAAATAATCGGATATATTAAGTCTTTCTTTGATTCAAGTTGTCTACTAACTTGTATCTCATTTAATCAGTTATATTCATTATTTATTTAATGGCCCATACTTAGAAGATTAGCCTTTTAACAATGGATAATGGGATCTCACTATGTGCGAGGGCCCTTATTTTGGTCCTTGACGACCACACTCCATTATATCATATCTCATTATAGTTATAATGATTTTGTAAAGGTTCAAATCCCAAACCTCTATTACCACACTTCATCTTATAAGTTGTGTAGGGGCCTGCATTCTGAACCTTATCATAAATTGTCTAGTGGCCTTTCATGGACCTTATGGAGGCTGCATCCATACAATGTCATAAATAGATCAATATCATCTTGTATTCGTCCGCATGGATTGACTTCTCATGACATTGAAGTGTCTTAGCAACTACAACCCGCAAGTTGACTAGTCAATCTATCCAGTAGGTGTCTTATAATGCCCATAAATCTCAATTTCATGAATAATACTGTCGAGGCACGAATAGTGTCTCTCAAGATGTTGAGGCACCATATAATAAATAAAAAGGGGTGTACTGGTCATAAAATTAAGGGAGGCTAAAAAATGATGAAAATTAATTAATTTAAATTTTTAATAGAACTAATAATTCATTTTAGGCTAAAAACTAGTGATTAGTGACCATAGTTGAGTTTATGCTGAGAATGGTCCAGGATGTGCCTGAATGGACCTAAAAATATCATACCAAGAATTTTAATATTCTAAGGTCATTTGGTATTTATTTAGAATTTCATGATTTCAAGAGTGAATAGTAACCTTAGTTCCTAAGGGAGTTTTGACTCGAGATTTTATGAGGCCCTTAATGGGAACTATTGAGAAATTTTGACATTGAATTCATGTTTTTTAGAGGTCTAGAGAGATTATTTTGAATTTTTTATGTTTAAAAGAAAATTGGGTTAAAACGGGCTGCCGGGTGGACACACTACTTCATATGAGCTGTCCACCCACTTAATACAAAAGGCTTTACATATGTGGGAGTGTCACATGTGCCAAAATCACCTTACCTCTTCCTCCCTTCACCCCTGGCTGGTGCCATCACTAAGTTATGTCTCCTCTCTTTCTTCTTTTTTTTTCTCTACATACAAAGCCAAACCTAGTAAATATTTTTATGTTTTTTCACCTGTATAGCCTCCTGAAGCCATTCTAAGTCACAAAATTGAGAAATAAGGCTTTCAAAAGTGAGATATATTCAAGAGGTGAATAGTGGTAATTTCTAGTGTAAGGTCTTCAATCCTCTTTTTTTATTTTTTGTTTTATGTAGTTCTAAGTATTCTAAGAATAACCATGTAATTATATTATGATTTTAAGCTTTTTAGAATTTTTGTGAATTTTTTAAAACCCTAATTGATTATGTTTATAGGAAAAGATGGAAATCTTGGTAGAAATGAGCAAAAAAGGGCTAAAATGGTGGAAAAGGGTGTTTTGGCACCCTAGGTTTGAGAATTTGATGTAACATATGTGTGTTGGCATATGTGTGCTTGAATGTGTATGTGAAAGTGTGTATAGAAGTGTAAGTTTATGTGTATGTGTGCATATTGATGTGTAAATGTTATATGATTATTTTAGCATAAAAATGAGAAGACTATGTGTGTGCTTGGCATGGAAGAAAGTCACTTGTACGTGTGTGTGCAAGGTGTGGTTGTATGGTATACATGGTGGTGATGTGGTGTATACTTGTGTGTGATAAGTATTGATAGTGTAATTGGCCTAAACAGTGGACATAAAATATATTTACAATGTGAAATTGATGAAAAGAATGAAGGTTGGTGAATATGCTTGGTATAACCTAAAATGTGGAATGTTATGCTAAGTATGCATGAGTGTGAAAATGACCATGCATGATAAGGCAAATGTGACTTGGTATGGACAATTATATGTGAATTACTTAGATGAACTAATACAAGTATAAGTGTTATGGTGTAATGGTTATGACAATCATATTAGGCTATAGAAATAGTGATGATAATGGTATACCATATGGATGCAAATGTGAAAAGTTGTATGATGATGATAGTTTCAGAATTTAGGTCATAGACAGGACCAAATGAATAGTGAGTAGTTTGTAAATTGCCTTTGTAACTGATGAATTTATAAATGTTAGAGTATGTTTGTAATTGTGATAAGTAAATGGCATTATAAGTAATGCTTAATGACTTATAACTGTGTAATTAAATTGATAATTAGAAATTAGCCTATATCAGTTAGACACATAGTGGATGGGTTGACTGGTCAACTAGGAAATTAGCAGTTGCTAGGGGTTTTGGTCCTCCTAGGCCATTGCCTATGTATTTAATGGTGGGTGCAGCTACCAAGGTTTAGCTAGTGAGCCTTGTAGACTTGAGTATTGGGAGGTCTTCCTAAGTTAATCCCTACATAACCATTTTATTATAGATTTAGGAGGTCCCATGGGCCTAATCCTACTATCCATCTAAACTGATATAATGATTAGGATTTGGGAGGTCCCACAAGGCTAATCCCTACTATCCCTACTATTGTTGGGAGGTTACTTAGGATTAATACCTGTTACTCCATTTTAAGAGGTTCTTATGAACTGATCCCTGCAATCGAATGGATTTTGGTAGGTGTAGCTACCGAGGTCCAAAATGTAGGCCACTACACAGGTTGTATCTTGCTATCTAGTGTTTGTAAGTGTAGTCTTTCTAGTATGGGCATAAATGAGTAAAAAGAGATGGACACATATCAAATTCAATAATGATGACTTGTATATATGTGTAAGATTTGATTGACACAATTAAATTGATGAATCGTAAATAGGAGTAAATTGAATAGGCTATAAGATATTAGACATTAAGTAATAAGACTTACTAAAGAATGACAGGGGCACATTATCTAAACTTGCATGATTACTTAGCTTACTTAATGTGTGGGTACTGTATAACTATATGTGTGACATATATATTACATTAATTTCATCATTCAGTTTATACTCAGTGTGTTGGTGTTTCGATACACAAATTGTACATAATAGTAGTTGTCTAGCCTTAGTGTGTGCAGTGTAACTGATCAGCCTTCAAGGGTATATTTCTATCTATTTTGTCTATATAAAGGTAGGGCACTCATGTATTTGTAGGGGTTTTAGGCCTAGATTTATAAACTAGCAAGACATATGGTTTGTAAATTAAATGAAAACTAAAGCTGTAACTAGATGCATATGTGTCTGTATAAATGTGATAGATTATTTATATGCTTTGAGTGATATGGGTTTGAGACCTTATTTTTGTGTGACTCTATAATGTGACATGGATGATTGATTGGGGGACCAAATGGGGTCTAGGAGATAGTTGGTGGGTTGAGAATTGATATAGAAGTGTTTTTAATAGGTTTAAATTTTTTTGGCTTTTTAACCAATGTAACTATTATGTTGCCTAAATTTCTGTAAACTATATTTCTATCATATAAAATGAGTTTATCAATTAATTACACTTAAAATAAGAGTAATATAGGATCATAATAGAGAAATAATGATAACACATACTTGCATTGTCGAGGCTATAAGTGTTAAATGAATGGCAATTAGGGTAGGAATATGATGGGTGACCTATGGGAACTAGCATCGCCTATCGGGTTCCTTCGGTGATCGGGTAGGGGATGTTACATTTGGTGGTGTCAGAATAGCTTTAGGCATTTCAAGGCCTAGTAGACATGCATGACATGGTGTAGGTTCTATGTTCTAATAAAGTGAGACCGTATGAGGCTAATTATTTGTTTTGTTGTAGTAAAGTGCGATAAGTGACCTTACCCCACTAGAATTGGGGGAAGAGGTAGTGAGCCATGCCCCCAAGAACCATATATAGGATAATGGCAAGTGCAACTACTCTAGTGCCTAGTGATGTAGCTCAGTAAGCATTAACACTGGCATAAGCCTCTCTAGCCCTATTTACGATAGATTATGGACTTGCTTAGACACCCTATTATAGCTATTAATCTAGCACCCCTACCACCAGCTCTAGCTCAACCACCAGCATTACATAAGACTTACTTAGAAATGGTAAAGAGGATAAGGGCCTTAGACTTTGGTAGAATAGTTGAAGATGATACTGCTAGGGCTGAGTGTTAGCTAGAGTGGAGCATTAGGATTTTATAGCAACTAGAATGCACACCTAAGAAGAAACTGAAGTGTGCCACCACACTCCTCTAGGAAGAAGCTTCTATTGGTGGGATACCACACATAGAAGAAAAGCAGTAGCTATCCTCACATGGGATTTCTTCCTCTAAGAGTTTAAGAAGAGGTACATCTTTGAGACCTATCTAAATAAAAAGAGATAGGAGTTCCTAGATTTGCAGTAAGGGCAGAGGTTTGCATCAAAGTATGAGAAAGAATTTTCTCAATTGAGCCAATATGTAAAGGAACTAGAGCTTATTAAGGAAGTGAGATGTAAGAGGTTTGAAAAGGGCCTCAATGTAGAGCTGAGGATATAAATAGCTACCACAAAGATCAAAGAGTTTTCTGCTTTAGTGTCAGCAGCCTATGCCATAAAAGAGATGGTGAAAGAGAAGAGGGAGCTATTTTAGAAAAAGAGGCCTTTCACTACAGGCTAGATGAGCTCAGTACCTAATGTAAGTAAGAAGCAGAAGGAATCCTAGGATCCACAATAGTCATAAAGATAGGGGTAGACATAAAGGTTAGGTCAAGCTTCTCAATTGAGACATCGACCTCCATAGTAGGCCTCTAGTGCCCCCAATATTGACAATCGGGAGTACACCTGTCGTATTTGGGACTTGTAGCAAAAAACATTAGGGACCCTATTGGCAGATGAGGTAAGGAGAATGCTTCATGTGTGGAGTTAAAGACCACTATTAGATGGATGACTTGAAGACATAGGTTAATGGTACTCAGTTGTAAGCTTCCTCTCTAGCACCTAGTAGAGACAAGAAAGAGAACAATAATGACAAGCTAGACCACAACTAGAGGACTAGATTAGAGACATGATCACTAGGTCATCAGTATGCCATCCAAGCTCACGAGGAAGCTAAGGCCCCAAATATGATTGTTAGTACATTTTGTTTATTTGATACCTCTATTTTGGCATTTATAAACCTAGGATATACAAATTCATATATTTGTATGGCAAGAGCACAAGTTAGAGAGTTGGAATCTAAACCTATAGATTTAGATATCCTTGTTAGCAACTTGATTGGGCAAAGTGTGGTAGAGGATAAGGTGTAAAGATTTAAATGCCTCGCTTGTTGGCATATGATGATAACTAGAGATAGGCTTAAGTAACAAGGCAAGCAACCTAAAAACTAAGATTGCATGAACTAAAATGGCATAAGTTTGCCCGAACTTGATGCTATGAGCTTTACACCATATTTGACCTAGACCAATTGAGGCCAAACTTTATTATTTGTGTTGAAAAGCTAAAGCCCATGTCTACATGGACTAAAACTAACCTAGCCTAAAGCTCATAAACTGGTAGCAGAGCCTCTAGCCTAGGTCCATATAGACTTGCCGAGATAAAATCTTCTAGAAGCGCAAAATTCTTATTCAGACTCTATCTCCCAATCATAAAAGGATTCTATCACTTTTGGATGAGAGACCTATCACCCTAAGCCTATAAATACCTTTTCTAGGAGGGGAGTAGTAGGGAGGAGGCAATTTTAAGAGCCAAAACCCACTGCCCGAAAGTCTAGAATAAGATTGCAATCGGGAATTGCTCTACTAATCTTATAGTCCACACTTAAATTATGTTTTTCCAAAACCCTACCTTTTGCATTATTACTTGAAGTCCATTTACAAAGTAAGATCTGAGGCCTCCCACTCTACATATTAATACTATTTTTATGGGCCTATGATCTCCGATGATTGACCATGAGTGGGTGATTTGATGTAATCCCTACTTTGATCATAGTAGTAAGTCATCATTTTAAGTCATTTCATGTTAGACAATTGACTATTTTTATGCTATAATTATTCTGTTATTTTCATCCCAATCAAACGGACCTATCTATAAGTATGCTAACATCTTTAGAGACTTATTATATTAAAGTATGCTGGATCTATCATTTGCATGGATTTATATTCGATAACAATGTCCTATTTGCCTTATGTACCATGTTCTAATGTATTTTGTCTACTATATTGACATAGTCTGTATAATGGTATCATGTTGTATGATTATCCCATTTCCTAATATATATTTTGTTGGCATGCTAGGACTATTGTATATCCATATAGACTCCCTCTCATAAGGAACATAGTCTATACTGATGATCTTGTCTTATTCTTATTTATCCTATCTTCAAGTCCGAACGGACTCCCTCTTATGAGGAATGTAGTTTGTATGGATGATCCTATTTTGCTTTTATTTGCTTCATCTTAAAGTTTGTATGGACTCCCTCTCATGAGGAATGTAGTCTACATAGATATAAGTGTGTTATGCTTGTTCACCCGATTATAAAGTCTGCACAAACTCCATTTTATGAGGAACATAGTCTGCACAGACATTTACTTTGAATTCCATTTTTCACAAGTATCTATATTCTTATCATCATGTTTTAATTTGCATTATTAATTCATCATTCCTTTAATGACAATCACCTTTTAGGTGAATATCATGACAATTCTCATTTGTGTTGCACATGTTATTAACATTGTGTTATTAGGTCCTCATGGACCATAATGTGTTGTTTCTAACCCATCCTTTGAATCATACGTAAGTAATCTTTCTCACTAGAGTGGAGGTCCGGATAGATGTAATAACCCTTACAAGTAGTTATCCGCATAGACAATTGCTAGAGTTGCATTGAGTCCACACAAATTTAGTGACATATAGATGAGACCAATTATGTGTTTTATACTATTTCCTTTGGTTTTGTGCCTATTATATCCTTTTCTCATTTTGGGTGGCAATAGGTAGTTTAACAACTCCTTTTACATGCCTAAAGCCTAATATCACATCAAATAATTTTCTACCTAATTAATTGGTGTTTTCCTAACAAAACAATTTTGAGTTTTCCTTAATAAAAGTCACATGAAAATTGTATTTTAACAAAGGCCAATCTCTTAGAGATGGTAGTTGAGAAGTTACTGCAAATTTCTATGGAATTATGTGTAATTGTCAAGTCAAATAACAACTAATGAATGACCCATTTTTCTAGATGTGCAATATGATTACTATGTTGTATGATTTAAATACAATAAATTTACTTCTTATACATGAAAAGGTGGCATAACTATTTTAAATATAATGCATGGCTGCTTGATACAAGATTAATAAATGCTGTAATATAAAAAGAAGGCATATTATTAGGGCATAAATAATATCTAATTCAAAACCTTTCTACTACAGAAGATCAGAGGTCCTGGTGTAGAAGCTAGGTGGCAACTCCTAAAACACTAAACCACTCTTATGCTTGATTCATTTCTCTACAATGGCCACTCCACTAGGGATTGAGAATTTAAATCTAAAAGTGCCTAAATAATATGCCATCTAACATTCTAATTTTTATTAACCCAGGCATTGCATCCTATATAAATTATGTCCCTTTTACCATGGATGGTGTTTTAAACTATAACTCTATTTTTAATTCAAGAATGGAGAAGTGCTAGCATATTTATCACTCGCACGCCTTGTGCCTTCAAGTTTATGAAAAGGTGAACTAATCGATCGCTATTATCCTTGATTAGAAAGACCCATTAGAAGGGACCTCTACTTGTGGTAGCCATAAGCCTTTTGACCAAACCATAAGCCCATATAGTTAAGCCTAGCAACTTTCCTTAGGTTGTATGACCCTAAGAGTTTGTGATTGTATTATTATTGCTATATCGACCTATTACATTTAACCTTATTTAAAGTAGGGCGAAGCCTATTGTGCCTTTCATTTGGAATGAGCCTTACTTAGTTTCACCTTAAACAAGACTTAAATGTTAGAGACCATTATTCTTTCATGCACGATAAATACGAGAGGTCATTGAGCTTAATAAAGCCTATATTCAAACCTATGCATCCCCTAGTTATGCTTAGGTAAACCCATCTAGAAAGAATAACTAGGACCATATGTGTAGGAGTAATAACGTTGGAAGGCTTATTGCTTGTGTTTGTCTTTGTACACCCTAACTCATATTTTTTTTAACATTACTTTATACCTACTACATAACACATCCTTCTTGTTTTCTATGTGCCATATGTATATCATGCTTCAATGCACATACATTACACTATACCTACTACATAACATAACTTTGCATCCTTCTTATTATAAATCTTTCTTGTCTTCTATATGCCATGTGTATATCATGCTTCAATGCACATATATAACACTATACCTTCTACATGACATAAACTTTGTACCTTTCATTGTATCTCATAAACTTTTACATTTCCATCTAAATACTCATGCATTAAGTACACTTCAAGCTAGCATGTGGCATGCCAACCATGCATGAAAAGACTTTCATCTTGTAAAGGCCTATTAACCTTTTACTCAAGTATCCTATGATTCATCCATGCACTAATTATTAGTACCATACATCCTTATATGTGTCCATATAAAACTATACATATATCTTTACCCCTACATGCATCTTTATCACATATACTCATGTGTATTATGTATATCTTTTTATACCTCTATCCAAAATAAAGAACCCTATAAGTCCCCTAACATGTCTCGTATTATAACAAGCATGCATCATTCATCATGAAATCACTCATGTATAGGCTTAAAAGACTTGCTTATCCTTGCACAACAAAACATATGCCAACATGCATCTTGCATCATAAACCATCTCGATAACTTCACTTTCCCATAAGAGCCACTTGTAAACTTCATCCATATCCTCATGCATACTACATTTAAACCTTAGCATGCACAATATACATATCCTTGATGTAGTAATTTATACATTGTTACCATACATATGTCATGCTATTTTCATAAGTTGTACATGTACTAACAATCATCTTACAGTATGAACTATCTTATGTATGTGTACAACACTATCCCATAACTTCACGCATACTATTTAGGCTTAGTCATGCATTATTCATCCATATATGTATTAACCATCCACCATGTATCACATTAACAAGAATAACATGCAGACCTCACCCATATACCCATGCATTCACATTTGGCATACCATACATCGACACATATCATCTATAATGTAGACTTCATTCACCTTGTACCATCTTACACAATATAGGTGTTGCATGCATCCATCATATATCCATATTATATCTAGGCATTTCATATACATATCACATGTATTTGAATCATAAAAGTTAAATCCATATATACCCTTAGCATTATATAGATTTCATTCACCTTGTACCATCTTACCTAGTATAGTTGTGACACACATCCATCACATGTCCATATGCATTTAAATCATAAAAGTTAAATATTATGTACACCCTTAGCATCTTGTAGATTTCATTTACCTTATACCATCTTACCTAGTATACATGTGACATATATCCATCACGTGTCCATATGCATTTATAGGCATATTATGTTTGAACACATTATGTATATATCTTGTCTATCACTAACCTTTAATCTTACAATTATATATATAAGTTAAGCACAACATTGCCTCATAAATGCTTGAAACATGCATCATATCACATTAAACATATATCACACTAACTATAAAAATCATCCATCGCTTAGGTTTTTAAAAGGAAAAGACTTAACCCTTTTCTTCTTTTAGCACTTTTCATTAACAAAATTGGAATAAAACCCAAAACTAAAGGTGAAAGTAAATTCGTGACTATGAGCATATTGAACAAGGCAATGATAGCACTAGAACAACAAATAACAACTTTTATAAAAGAAAAGATTCAAGAGAACCTTGGCCTTATGGCCTAAAAACATGGCACTTCGAAGGATTTGACAAGCTCGGGCTTAATTAAGTAGGCAAATGGTGATAAGTGAACCAAGCCTATTGACCTACTACATGATCCCACTAATAAAGCATATTAAAGGATCCAATGAAGATAAGATATATTGTCTTTATTTTCTTTTCTAAGTTATAGACTATCTGCGTTTTCTTCTCTAAGTTTTTTTCTTTCTTCTATGTTGGAACAATTAAAGTTTAATAAAACATCATTTTGGTTTTTCATAAGCATCTTTATGTATCAGATACATTATATAGCATGGTACTCTTGAATGTGAGTTGAGAAATTTGAAAAAAAATAATAAAAAATAGAAGAAATATGATCAGACTAATAGTAGATGATTTTTCTAAGAATGGCTTGCCACAGCTATACATAATTCTGAAGCTCAAGACTTGATCTTTCCTTTTAAGGCATGAGAAATATCCATGAATAAGAGATATGAGATAAAAAAAGAAAAATAATAAGTTAGAGGTAATTAAACCTAAATGAATGCTTTCCTTCAATAATAAAAGAGGTTTAAATTCAATAGGCTCCAAAACTTAAAGTACCAAATTCATTATGTATCATCAATTTCATAGCCTAAAAGCCTATAGCAATAATATTAAAAAGTTAAACATTTTTTGGTTCTTGCTCACATAGAAATTCAAGAGTCTGCAGGTGTTAATCTTCAAAGACTATAAAAATGAAAGGATTTACCTTAAGCCTCAAACAAAGAAGCATTCTCTTTTCAATTATGGTTACCCTTAATCAAGAGAAAAAAAATAAGTTTTCTAATTCCTGCAAAAGCTTAAGCCTAGGCAAAAGTTACAGAAATTGAGAGAAAATATTTAGTCAAAAAAATCTTCACGATTGACTAATAATAGTGATATAATCAATAGAGTACTTGAAAAAGTCAAAACATGGCATTCAACATTTAGTAGAAGTGTAAAGATTTAAAACACTGAGGGGGCATGAAGCCAACACCCATAGAAAGCTCCATCTCTTATGGCAAGAGCTTTAAAACAACCGAGCCATCTTGAAAGGTGCAAGTCCAAATTTAGCTGATTGAACATAGCACAATCAGATCCAAAATCAAATGTGGATAAGCTTAATTCAAAAATTTTTAAAAAAAGAAAAAAAAGTTGGCTAGGTTGAAAACTCATAAATGGCCACCTAAGCACAAATTAAAGCATATCTCGCTAGATTAAAAACCCGCAAAGGGCTGTCTAGGCCAAATTAGTGGTTGAAAAAAAAATTTAGTTGGAAAATCTTCATATCAGCTAATAACAAGGGTACCATACTATGTAACCACATATGTTTACGTGCTTAATCACTTGTTCATCCTAATCATTCGTCCTTTAGCCATACATGCTTAGATACTCCCTACAACGAGTTGATATTTTGCCTCACCACTTTATGGTACATCCTCTCTGACCTGCTCTTCTCCTCCTTTATAGAACTTTTCATTCCATTTCACCACCTTAACTCAACCTAATTCTTCATGGAACATCTCATTCTTATTAGCCCAACCTAGCTTTTCACTTTGTGCCTTCACTTTCATCAAACCCAAGCTTTTTCCTATGATAAGTTTGAGAGGAGAATTATCTCAATAATAAGACATGTATTATTTCAAGCATCTAGGCACATAGTTGCCCATACATCTATCTAGTAAAAAATAAATTGATTCATAAATCCATTCTAAAAGTAGACACTCATTTGCTTGTGCATGTATCCACATTCATCGTCCCTCAATCATAGGATTCATTCATCTATCTTGGAAAAAGATGTATTCATCATTCAACATATATTTGCCTTCATTATACATCCATCATAAAGAGAACATTCATTCATCATAAGAAAAGATGCATTTATCATTTAACACATATTTGCCCTCACCATTCATTCATCATAAGTAAAAATACATTCATCATACATCCGCATTCATCACTTATCAATTATAAGAGATGATTCATTCATTCAAAAGTCATATTCATCATACAATTGTCATACATGTATTCACCATTCATTTAGAAGAAAATAAGCAAAAACACATTCGTCACTACATTCATTTGAAATGCATTATTCATGCACATACCTCGCCACGTTACTTCATCTAAAAAGATTAAGAACTAACATGTATATCATTCATTCATTCACTCAATCACCTTCATGTTTCAACACTCATTCATCTAAGATAGGATAGAGTGCATTCATTCATTCAAGAGAATATTAGGTTACCAATCGTAAGACACATTCATACATTTGCACATGTATTAGCTCATTCACATACTCACAATAATTAAGCATTAATGTATCTAATATGTAATCACATGCTTCAAGCATATAACATATATACACATTCTTTAAGTTTGGAAGCATTAGTGCAAAAATCTAGCTCACATAACTTAGGAACACAAAAGAAAAGTAATATGCATGTGCACATCATTTAGGATAAAGTAACATTCATTCACATATCATAAAAAAGTCTCATTCATCTAAAGCAAGAAGTTACCTATGCAAGATATTACATTGATATCAATCCATATTAATTCATACATGCGCACATCTCTTAGCCACATAGTTTATACACACTCATATGCATTAGCCACATGCCTAAATACATTTAAGCCTTTTACTCAAGCATCAATCATGCGCTTATATCACATACAACATATATAAACATGATGTCCCACACATACTTACACGATATTAATATCCTTAACACTAGATATGGTTTGAACCATTACTTTAGCCTTATCACCAAATTCAATTCAATCAACTCTTTTAAACCTATCAATATATTCGATTCAGTCAACTCTTATAGATACATCACTAGATTCAATTTAGTCAACTCTTTTAGACCTATCAATAGATTCAGTTTTGTCAACTCTTTTAAACTCATCACTAGATTTTGTTCTATCAAATTTTTTTGGCCTATCACTATATTTGGTTCAGTCAACTTTTTTAGACTCATCACCAAATTTGGTTCGATCAACTCTTTCAAGCCTATCACTAGATTTGGTTCTATCAACTCTTTTAGACTTATCACTAGATTAAGTTAGGTTAACTTTTTTTAGACTTATTGCCAAAATTGGTTCTATCCATCTACAACTTACAAACTTGAAGGCAAATAGGCACTCATATTTGGTTTAGTTTTCTTTAACATTAGACAACTTGAAATTCCCTTGAAGTCAAGTAGGCACTCATATTCGGTGTAGATTATCTTCAATTTAAAGCGATCAAGCCCTCATATTTAGTGTAGTTCTTTCTAATTTAATGTTTTGATCTAACTTGAAGACAAACACGTATCAGTATTCGGTATAGTTTATCTTCCCCTTAAAGGCATACATGCATCCTATTCAATATAGTTTTCTTCATCTTTAAATATCTTGAAATTCACTTAGAGATGAGTTGGCACTCATATTCAGTGTAGTTTTCTTCTACTTTAACAAACTTGAAATTCCTTTAAAGGCAAATAGGTACCTTAAAAGTGAATAGGCACCCACAATCAATGTAGTTTTCTTTAGCTTTAGTCAACTTGAGATTCCTTTGAAGGCAAACAGACACCCGTATTCAATTTAATTTATCTTCCCCTTGAAGGCAAATAGGCACCTGTATTTAGTGTAGTTTTCTTCAACTTTAACAAACTTGAAATTCCTTTAAAGGCAAACAGAAACCCATATTTGATGTAGTTTATCCTCCCC
>CANXYI010111078.1:0-11522 GCA_948208565.1 Hura crepitans
ATTAATAAAGCTGAAGGAATAAATTGTAGGTTAAAGTAAGAGGCTATTAATGCACAAATAATGAGTGAGTAACAATAAAAAAAAACTAACACATGGAAATTCTATAGAATTCAGGATACAAAATAGAGATTATAATTAATAGAGATCTGGGGATAGGTACAGGACATAATTATTGTAAAGAATTCTCTAAACCCCCGACACTATAGGAAGTGACATATCATTGTAATTATAGTAATAGTCAAGGTAAATTACTAAACTTGGGACATAAGTTATGGTAATGTGATATAAGGATAAGGTAACATGAAACTAATGGATAAAATATTTTGAGATAAATGAAAGTGAAGTACAACGGGTATACTTTAGTAAGAGAAAAGAACTAGAACAGATACATAAGGAGATAAAAGACACTTGAATGAGATTAAGGGAAATGATGAAATTTGAATTGAGCACATGGTAACTTAATGTTAGAGTGATATTAAATGGAATTTAATTGACAAATGAAGCAAGAGGATCAATGAAGATAATATGTTTTATTATGGATAATCCAGATAATGAACATAATGACTATAAAAATAATTATAAGGTTCATGGAATTGACATAAGAATTATGGCAATGTACACTAAACTTATGCATGTAATAGGCACCATAAAATGTATCTTTTTAGGTTATAATTAGCTTGGTATGATTTTAATAAATATGTGAGATTGATATGCCATGAATGGATGTAAAGAATGAATATTAATAAATGTAAAAACACTTAATATATAGACTTAGAATGTGGCCTAAAATGAGACATAACTTTGAACTAAATGTGAATTTAGAAATGGCACAAATAGTGGCCTAAAATATATGCCTAGAAGGGCTATTGTGATGTGATTACATAAAGTGGCATGGATGCCCATTGCTTAGCTCTTAAGTGGCCTAATTAATGTTGGCTTTTGGCCTATGGGAAATGTGAATTGAATGGTGAAAATTGCACTGAAAATAAATGTGAAATAAACCTAAAAATGATTGTTGCAAACTAAGCAAATGATCTATAATGTCTAAATTGACCATAACCTAAACCAATAATTCACATAGATAGTAAATCGATGATAAATAGTAATTAAATGTGAAAGAAAAATAGAGATGTTGAGAATTAAATTTTAGTTGTGGCAAGGCTTGAACATATTATTGAAAAGTGACCTGAAAGTGTCCGATAGAGCCCATACTTGATTGGGCTAAAAATCTGACTGTCAAATGAAATTAATAACTATTTATTTTTAATTCAAGAATATTATAAAAAAGTTAATCAATAAAGAAATAAA
Organism: Hura crepitans; assembly: GCA_948208565.1. Lineage (NCBI taxonomy): Eukaryota > Viridiplantae > Streptophyta > Magnoliopsida > Malpighiales > Euphorbiaceae > Hura > Hura crepitans. The sequence continues at coordinate 1,309 of CANXYI010111078.1, forward strand.
ATTAAATTGAGGTTAAATAGCCCATTAGTTAGACACCCATTAGATGGGTTAACCGATCAACTTAGGGATTTAGTAGCTGCTACACTGTTTAATTTTCAGGCAGGGTCGGTGTTCACATCCCTCTTATTTTCCTAAGAATGATCAAATCGAAGCAGTCAAAAACTCAACTTAGGCCTCACTCCTCGAGTCTCGAATGATGAGAAAAAAGCTAAAGGAATCTAGGGCTATCCCTTTTTTATCACCTTAAAGGGTGCAAGTTGGGCACCACATGGTATAAGTCACCACTTGAAAGAGTCAGGAAATACCTTGTAAGGCCAAAACCAGAGCAGTTCAAAACCCTACTCTTATTTATACCTCAAATTAATACAAAAATTCGTTTTGAATTTATGATACTATTCCTTTTCTCAAGCGATATTTTACAATTAAAGTAAATCACACATTCACGTACAAGGAATTGCAGAATATATTTATAGAAAAATAAATAAGTTCTTGGAATCAAAATAACATACATGAAATCGAGTAATTAACTATTTCGAGAACTTTGGTTCTCTCATGCAAATTTTAGAAAAGAGGTTTTGTTGCGGTGTCTTTTATTTAAAATTAGATGATGTGTTTGAGAACTTTGGTTCTCATATACTAATTTTGGGAAAATGAATTTTATTATGATAATTTTTATTTGAAAAAGAATGATTTGAGAACTTTGGTTCTCAAAGGTAAATTTGGAAAAAATGAATTTTATTGTAATGACTTTATTTGAAAGAATGGTTTGAGAACTTTAGTTCTCAAAGGTCAATTTGGAAAAAATGAATGTTATTGTTGTGAATTTTATTGAGAAAGAATCGGAACTTATTTTATTAACAAAACGCCAATTTATTAGGTACAAATATGATTTTGACTATTATTTCTTTTTAACGTGTAAAATCATTTTTCTACGTAATTCGGTGCTCGTGGAATATTTTGAGATTGAAATTAGAGGTGTCATACATAAATCAGGTAATGGATTTAATTTGAGAACTTTGGTTCTCACATGTTAATTTTTAAGAAATAATTTTATTGTGACTTTTATTAATAAAAATCAAACCCGATTTTATTAATAAAATACCAATTGATAAAATAGAAATATTTTGGTTATTTTTTTGATCACGTAAAAAAATAATTTTCCTAATTATTACAGCATTCATGGAAAATACAGGGAAATAATTTGACCGAAAAATACAATACAATGCAATTACCTAAAATATAATCTAATCGAATAAAAAATAAAAATTACATTTTAGGAAAGCCTAAAATACAATCTAAAGAAAAAAGCAATAATGAAAGCAATCAGCCCTCAAACAATCAAGGTAACTCACAAAACAATCACACAAACAATATATTAGTATGCGAATGAAAAATGGAAAATCGAATAGAAATTAAATAAAAATAAAGGGGCACAAAAATATAAAATATTGTATAAATAAATTACCACATCTAACTAGTAGACGGATAATGCCAAAAGAAAAATAAAATCAGCATAAACGACCAAAAATATTATTTTTGATACGAAGCAAAAATATGAAGACAGACAGAAATTAAATAAAATAGATGGTCACAAAAATACAAATTTTGGCCCAAATAAATTACCACGTCTAACTAGTAGATGGATAATATAAAAAGAAAAATAAAATCAGCTCAAACAACCAAAAATATTAATTTTATTGCGAAGCAAAAATAAAAACACAAATAGAAATTAAAGAAAAATAAGCAATTTCACAAATGCAAAAATATGTAAAAATTAATTTACCTCATCTAACTAGTAGATGGATAATATAAAAAGAAAAATAAAAAATAGATGGAAAACAGGTCGGACAACACACCGGTATATTTGCCTTCAGAAAGATCTCGACTCGGAGTGTAACGGTGCTTGAATCTTTGGAGAAATCCTAAAAAATGTAGAAAAAATGTGTTTTTTTTTGTATTTTTGGTGTATTTTCTATATTTTTTATGATGTTTCTCTCTTTAAAATATTTTCTCTCTATTTAAATTGACCAACCTTGGCTCAAAATGACCCAATTGGTTTTTATGCATGGACCCCGAGGCATAAAATGGGCATTTTTTGAGTGAAAACGGCTGTTTTGGGCTCAGTAATGGCCAAAATCACTGGTTTCAGGGGTGAAATGGCCGTTTTGACCGTTACGGGCCTAAATGGCTGTTCTACGCATAGGAACAACCGTTTTGGGCCGAACGGTCCGAATAGCTGTTTTCATCAGCAAAATGGCTATTTTGACCGTTGTGGGCCCAAATGGTCGTTCCACACACGGGAATGCCTGTTTTGGGCCGAACGATCCAAATGGCCATTTTTGAAGCCAAAATGGCCGTTTTCAAGGTTGGTTTTTTTTTTTGAAAAGATTTTGAGATCTTTAGTTCGGACGTCAAAATTCCATTTTTGTGATTTTTGTCCTTTTCATCATCATTAGGCAAACTGAACCTAAGAGTCCTCGAAACACAGTGCCTGCAGTCGGTACATTGGTCAAGGTCTATTATGGGGCCATTGTACTAGTCTATTAGATAGACTATTTTATAACTTGCACCTTTGGTGCCATTTCTTAAATTATGCTAGTGCAATGATGTAAGTCTCGGAGGGCCACTGCACTAGTTTGTTAGATAGACTAGTTTGCTAGGTAGACCAGATTGTGTTGTTAATTTGAATATGTAATACGGGAGGTCTATAGATTAATCCTTATGATGCTTATCAAGTCGATGCAATGGTCGAGGTCCAGAATATGGATCACTGCATATCAGGCCGGTGCAACGGTTAGGGTCTAGAATATGGATCACCGCACTATTTTAGTTCCCTCTAGGTCTTATGTATTAAAGTGTCATTTATATAGTTAGGCCTATTAATTTAATAAAATAAGAAACATATAATATAATGACAATCATATAAACCATAAAGTACATAATTTGGTACAATTACCTAAATGGTTATTCAATATACATGATCAGGGCATTTTGGTAATTTGGACATATATGGCATTTATTGACGTGATAACCTGATTTTATGAATATTATCATGGATAATGGAAAATATTAATAAGATATGTAATTTTAAGTTATTATACATAAATTATGCACAAGGGTATTTTGGTTATTTTGCAACCATATACTATATTTAATGGCATGATAACTTGAACTTAATTATTTTATCACTGTATGAATGGATAGTCACTGTGACTCGATTTAAATGCTTGAATTCACCACTGAGTATATTATATACATAGTGTACCTATTTTTGGTGCGTAGGTAATTAGATCCAAGATATAACCTTGTAGTGTGTGCAGTCAAAGTTTAGAGGACAATTTTGGGTAAAGTTGCTATGTGTTTAGCATACAATTTTGCACTCAATGTAATTAGGAGGGAAAATAGGCACCATGTATAAGGAACTTATATATATATATATGTGTGTGTGTGTGTATGTGTGTGTGTGTGTGTGTGTGTGTGTGTATATATATATATATATAGACTTTTTTTTGAAATAAGTAAACTATTAAACTATTTGAATGTGTGGCTTTATTTACAGGATAATCATGGTATGTGAGCTTAAGGCTCTAGACTTTGGATTATCTGATTTTGGCTTGAGGCCTATGTTGATGAACTAATAGAAAGATGATGCTATGTTGATTATTTGGGGGACCAGAAGGGTTCAGGAGGTTAGAACATGAACTTATTAAAGTGTTTTATAGGTTTAAGAATTTAGATAGTGACCCTGATAGTTGTTATGCTGCTGAATTTTAGTAAAAGTCCGAATAGCCATAACTAACTACTTTTTAGGCATAAATAGGGTGACATGACCTTAAGGTAAACTAAGAAAAATAAAACCAATTTTGGAGTTAAGCTGAATCGAATAATAAAAAATTGGTAAAAGTTCAACAAGCGAATCTGAAGGACAATTTTAGGATGGGTGACGTAGTGGGAAGTGCACTTCTTATTGGGTTTCTTTGGAATCTAGTAGGGGGGGTGTCACATATACGATATGATACTTAAAAATTCTAATTAGCTTGTTGGCACTAGAATTGGAATTTTTAGAGGTTGGAAAGTATTTTATTTAAATATTGGGTAACTTAAAAATGGCATTTTAATTTGATTTTCCTCATTTTTAAGCTTTAGTTTTTAAAGTGTTGTAGGGCCTAAATTAATTTAATTTTTCATTATTAATTGAGATTAATAGGAGTTAAAAAGAGAGGAGAAGAATTAGGAGAATTACATACAAAGTTCATTTTTCTCAAAAACTATATAAAGTCAACATTTTTTTTCTATTTTTTATCAAAATAAACAAAACACTCCCTCTTCCTCTCTATTCTTCGTATCATTGGCCACAAGAAAGGGATTTCCTCTATTTGTGGCCACTTCTCCTCCATAAATCCCCCATTTCTCTCATCTAAAGAAAAATTTAGAGTTGCCATAGCCTCTAGATGCAAAATTAAGTGGAGTACTTGGAGAAAATCAAAGGAATTTTCTTAAATTCGAGTTGGGTGAATAGTGACACTTCTTTGTTCGGGTAAGAATTTTTAAAACCCAATATTTTCTCCATAATCAAGAGGTACCAAGAGTAATTTAATTTGGCTATTTATAATTTTTTATGCTTGAATGAATTTATACGAATTTTTATAAATTGAATTTATAATGGGCAGTTAACAAATAGAAATAGGCTTAAGATAAGGGGAAGTCGAAGGTATAAATGAGCTTTGTGGCATATTTTAGACATACTAGGAATTTGTAATTGACTTATCTTATGCATTTGATGAATATCCTAACTTTTACATAATGTATGTATATGGGAAAATGCTTATGAAAATGAATAATTAGCATGAAAATTATGATTATTGAGTAAGATAAGATATGAATGTATGTAAAATGATAGAAGAAATGGTAATGGTGTGTGAATGGGCATGATGGCTGAATGGCCATGCAAATGGGTATATGTGTGTGTGTGTTTGTTGTAATGTATATGTAATTAAGTATATAGTGACATTGTATGATGAATCATGATTATGAACATGTGATATGATGGATTAAAATGAAATTTGCACCATGTGTGTGTGTGAGTGTATGGCTTATGGCCAAATGGCCATTTGAATGTGCCTATGGGTATATGTTAAGTAATGCACATAAATAAGCTTAATTATAGGCTTGTGACTATTTTTGTATATGTAAAATATGATATGAAAAGTGAAGCATAAAATATGGATGAATGTAAGAATAGAGTTAAGAACATATGATATAAGCATGTATGTATGTAAGTATGCACCATATTAGTTGAATGTTAGACTTTATGCATTTATGGCATAATGAGTGGATAAATATGAGATAGTATATGTTATAAGATAAAAAAAACATAATTTGATGCTTGGTGTGTTGGTGGCCAAATGAGGTAATTAATTTTGAGCATTTTAGATGAAAGTAAGTAAGGTGTTATATGAGATCATAGTATAAATGTATGTGTGTGCATTAGTAGTGGCTAAAATGGCCTATTGGTTCTTAATGTAATGTATATGCCTTAAATTGAGCATGAAATGAAAGATATGTGATCATGTGTTGGAGTTAGTTTATGAGATGTTAAAAATGACTATGTAAGCATACAATGAGGATGTGTGACATATGAGAGTGATTAATGTTTGTCCTTAGTTATCAAAATATGGGAAATAACACAATATTCCTAGTTTAATGAATTTTTGATGATGCCAAAATCAAATAAGTTATTTTAAACTTTAATATGATGGTGAAATTAATAACATGAGAATAGCCTATATAAGTAACAACCTAAAGATGGATAGGTTGACTAGTTAAATAAGGATAGATAGCAAGTGCTAGGGCACTTTGGTGCTTAATAACAATTTATGAGTCCACTTTTAGTCTGACCCAAAAACCTATATTTTTATGATCTTTAGATCCTATGCGGGTGCATCTGCTGTACAGGTCCCACGTGGCCACTGCATAATTCTACATGGGTACAGCCACCATTTAGATCTAATATGATCATTGTACATCTACGCTAGTGTAGCAGCTATTTAGGTCTAAAATGTGGGCCACTGCACACAATCTTGATATCTATAGGAATTGTGTCCTTATTAATATAGACATTATAAAGATAATCTTATGAATATAAAAAGAGTTTAAATAGTCTCTTGCATACACTGCACAATTTCTACCAATTGAATGATAATGATATTGAGTATAAATTATTTGTTATTTATGACCACAGATAACATGTACAAATGACATATAGTGTATTATAAACAATGTGCCCAATATACATGTCAATTTCCCCATGTTAGATGTTGCATATACATGAGATGAATGATGTTATATTTATCATAAGTATGATTAGTTCAATCATGTATAATTAAGAATGGATATGTGTTAATGGCATTATGCAAAAGTTATTTTGATTACACCACTATGCAATTAACTTAGCACATCATTTTATTTGTAATGCATAGGTAAGGAGGATGATTGAGCCTAAGCCTTGAGACATCTAGAAAAGTAAAAGAAGACCATTCTTTTGGTATATTTTGCTATATGTAATTAAATTATGAAATGTATAGACAATAGAAAGTACACTTTTATGTTAGGTGCAATTAGTCTTGGGCCTAAACCATAGTGTGTTATAATTGTAACCTATATATGGTTTTGTAACTGTATTTTAAATGCTTTAAATTGTTTTATGTTTGATTTCTATCTTTTCTTGAGGTTAAGACTCTGTTGATATTATTGATAGATTTGGAGTGATTAAAAGGATCATAGAGACCAGAAAATGATTGTGAAATGGTTTGGTAATGTTTTCTTAATTGTAGTTTACTATTCAAATTTCGGGATAGTGCTTGTTACAGCCATTATGCTATTGAAGTTTTGGCATAAGGATTCTCAATTTTTGAATATGTAACTCAATTTTTAAAAGTTTTTGAAAACTCTTATTTTTTTTATGAAGTAACCAAGCATGATAAGATATTTTAAATAATATTGTATAAGTAGAGAATGGATAATGTGCTATGTGTGCACTCTTTAGTCATGTTTGGTGACCAACCAATGACCAGACTAGGTAAGGGGTGTTAGATTAAATGGTATTGGAGCTCTGATTTAGGTATTCCTAGGCAATATAAAAGTGTTATAAAGTTAAGTCTACACATAACATAATTTAATGACACTGAGGCTTATCAATTGTTCTTGTGCCTATAGTTAGGATGAGTGCACCATGAGAAGAAGAGGAAGGGTACGCTTTTATGTCTATGGGACAATTGTCTAATAGGGTGGCCTCTATGTCTAGGAGTGTTGCAAGACAGGTATTATCAGTAGCTTAAGTTCCATCAGTATTTTTAAAAAAGATGCTACAACTATTATGACAGGCTATAATAGCTACTCCACCTCCAGTATCTTTATAGCAAGATGTCCCCTTAGCTCTCCAAAAGACTTATCTAGAGAGAGTTAAGAGAATAGGAGCTAAAGATTTCAAGGTAAAAGGTGAAATGGATCCTAGAATGGCAAAATACTAGTTGCATTGCACTGAAATGATAATGAAGTAGATACAGCATACACCTATAGAGAAAGTAATCTATGTTACTTCCTTGCTATTCTATAAGAAATATATTCTTGAAGATTATCTAAATGATAAAAGGCAACATTTTATGGACCTCTAATAGGAGTAGAACTCTATAGAGGAGTATAAAAAGGATTTCTCTATGCTTAGCCATTATGCTAAGGACACTATCTCTATAGAGGCTGATAAGTGCAAGCAGTTTGAAATAGAGTTACATGTTAAGATTAAGTCTCAAGTGGTTACTCTAAAGATTAGAGACTTTAATTAGTTAGTTATAGTTTGCCACTCCATAGAGGGAGTGTAGAAGGAGAAGTGGGAATACTATCAAAAAAAGAGATCTTCTAGACTAGGAGCATCTAGTTTTGCACAATAGTTAAGCAAGAGGTCCCAAGGTAATCAGTTTGGGACACCACAATAGTCATAGAAGTAGGGTTAGTTTCAAAAGATAGCCTACAGCTAAGAGTGGTTAGATTCCTCAATATTTGACTTACCATAAAAGACACAAGGGGCAATGTTAGTGGAAGAAGTTAGGAGTATGCTTTGAGTATGTCTCACTAAATCATTATTGCAAAGACTATCCTAAGAGAGCTAAAGGTAGACACAAATCTACATAGGTTTCCATCTAAGGCTAGAAGAGAGATCGAGAAGATAAGCTAGACAAAGCTCAAAGGGATAAAGCAGAGTCTAGAGCTGAGTATAGAGCTCCTACCCAATAGTATGCCATTAGGGCATAAGAGGAGGTTGATGAGCTAGATGTCATAGCTAGTACATTTTTTTCTCTTCGACTCACCTATTATAACTTTGATTGATTCAGAGTTTACACACTCACATGTTTACACATCACGAGCATAAGACTAAGGGTTAGAGTTATAACTTATAGACCTAGAGATTTTTGTTAGCAATCCTTTAGGTCAGCATGTCAGTGTAAATAAGGTTTACAAATAATGTCTGTTGATAGTATAAGGACACCAGGTTTTGGGTAATCTCATCAAGCTATTGTTTAATGAGTTTGATATGATATTGGGAATGGATTGGCAATCCAAGTATTAGGCAATAGTACATTGCAAGTTGAAGAGGTTGACTCTCAAGGATGAAGATGGGTTAAGATTACAGTAGTGGGTGAGAGGACAAACTTTCTATCTAATATGATCTCAGCAGTAATAGCAAGGCATCTATTGAAGTATGGTTGTCAAGCCTTCTTAGCTTATGTGTTTGATACCCGCATTAAGGAGCTGGATGCTAGTAACATACTAATGGTGTTAGAATTTATGGATGTATTCTTAGAAGAGTTGCTCGGTTTACCTCTAGAATGAGAACTTAAGTTTAGTATAGAGGTGTTACCTAGCATTACTTTGGTATTGATAGCTCCATATAGAATGGCTCTAGTAGAGTTGAAAGAGTTAAAGATCCAGCTTGAAGAGCTATTTGATAAGGGTTTCATCAAGTTTAGTGTTTTGCCTTAAGGAGCACCAGTGTTGTTTGTGAAGAAGAAGGATGGTACTCTTCGATTGTGCGTAGATTACTGCTAGCTTAACAAAGTGACCATTAAGAACAAATATCTGTTACCATGGATTAGTGACCTTTTTTATAAGCTTAAAGGTGTAAGAGTGTTCTCCAAGATTGATATGAGGTTTGGATATTTTTAATTGAGAGTAAAAGAGTCTAATATGGTGAAGGCAACATTCAAAATATGATATGGCCACTATAAGTTTTTGGTAATGCCATTTGGGCTTACTAATGCTCTTACGGCTTTTTATGGATATGATGATTAAGGTCTTCAGATAACATTTTGATCAATTTATGGTTTCTCTTCATTGATAACATCTTGGTCTATTCCAAGAGCAAAAAAGAGAATGAATAACATCTGAAGATAGTTTTGCAAGTTTTGAGGGAAGAGAAGCTCTATACCAAACTCAATAAGTGTAACACTTCCAACTGGGTTCCCGAAGAACCCAATAAGTGGTGCACTTCCCACTAGGTCACCCATCATGAAATTTCCCCCATGTTCATTTGTTTAACTTTTACATGTATTCTACTAGACAACTCTATCTAATTCCAAAATCATCCAGGTCAGTTCCTATAATCCGTTTAAGTTTGTATCACTATGTTTTAGCCATTACAAAAGGAATTTAACACAACCTGATACCCTCTAAAAATTTGGTAGCACAATGGCTCCCCTGGTCACTATCCCAAATTTCAAATTCCACCTGTAAACACTTCAATATCATATATATCACATCTCTTGGACCCTTATGGTCCCCCCCAGACATCAACTTATCAACATCTTCTATCACATAGCAATTAAAGGCCTCATGCAATAATAAAACATATAGAGCCTCAAGCTCACAACATGCAATATAAAGCACACATACATAAGAAAACAAACATCTCCTAATTAATTATAGCATGGTAAGATATATATACAAATGCTACCCTATGACCCTTATATACACACACCCATTTTCCCCACCTAAGTACATTGAGTGCAAAATCTACTCATTATACATAATCCACCTTTTCACTCTAACCTCTAAACTCTGTTGTGGGCTTAACGAGGTGATGTCTTTATCCTGGGTACCTACGCATTAAAATAGGTACCCTGAGTATAAAAATATTCAGTGGTGAATCCAAGCATTTACAT
>CANXYI010111081.1:0-10338 GCA_948208565.1 Hura crepitans
AAATCCAGCATCAAAACCAAATGTCCATAGATCAAGTATTTGATCCCACAAAGGCAAAGTATGCTGATATATCGAACTTTCTCAACAATAATAGAAAGAACAAAAGCATGAACCACAATATTTGACACTTCCTGACCAGTATTGTCATGCAACAGATAACATAATCATTGATGTGATTCACATAAACCCCTTCCTTATCATTCTTAGATGCATGAATACCATACTAGCAATCTTCAATCACAAATTGAAAAAAAAAAAGTCCAAACTTGAGAAAGGAATCTTTTAGAATGGAAAAGTAAATACTTCGGTGTGCCAACAATCACAGTAACATTCAGTCTAACAAATTCCCATTAATGTGAAAATATAAACCTCAAACAAGGAACACATATCATGAATTCATCAAATATAATTAATAAGTTTGATATATTCTTCCACATTAAACATCAAGCAAGGATCCCAACAAGAAGTGTGAATTCTAGACAACATCAAGGAACAAATACAAGTAAGAACCTGAGCATTCCCAAGCCATATTAAAAAGAAGAAAGCAAAATGGTTCAAGACAAGTAGTATCATTCAAAAATACACAATTTACTGTTATTTTTAGTATTAAACACTATTAATTAATTTCAAATGATAAATATAATTTCAAATATTAAAGTAATTAGGTTTGTTTATAATTATTACAAGGCAAAACATATTTTTGAAAATGTATAAAATATTATTATAGATGATTTTTTTTATAATATTATTGAAATATAATGGAGATAGAAAAAATAAAATTTGCATAAAAATAAATTAATTAATAAAATATTTAATGGCACTAATAATGCATTTTAAGGGTGGATCTAAATGAATTTAAATGAAATTTTTTTTATTACAATGAGAACAATAAAATTATATGCAAACAAGAGGTGCGATCTTCGTGTGGTCTTTTTTTCTGAATAGTTAATGTTACAATTTTGTAAAAAAAAAAATGTCCGCAATTTTTGGAATTCGATGAATGGTAAAAAATGGATAACTAATTTTTGAAAATTTATTCAATATTTTTATTTTTTTAATCATTGAATCAATTCATAAAATTAATTCAACGGCTGAAAAAGTAAAATTAAAACAAAAATAGAAGTATAGAAACAAACTCCCAATTTGCTATTGGATTTTCTTTTTTGTCGCAACCATGGATTTATCACCAAGCTTGTCTATTTAGCATCCGTTCTACTACGTGACCGTTTTATATTCATTTTAGCCGATCATAATTTATATTATAGTGATCCTAAGATAAAATGAGTTCAACTGTGCTTTTATTTTTTTATTTTTATATTATTTAAAAGACGGATAAAAATTGAATTTTTAATAAAATAAAATAATTAAATTTTTAACTGTTAAATTACAGATGATTTTTAAATTTAAATATACCTTTTTATTTTTGAGATACCGGAAAATGGAATAATTTGCTTTAAAATGTTTACTTTATGAAAATTATTTTTAAAGCAATCGAAATCCCATTATTTTATAATTGGACTAATGTCAATTAATAAAAAAAAATATTACATGTTTCAGCATTTTTCGAACATAGTAAAGTAAAATTATTTCATTTCTCAAAGAATGAAAAAATTTTAAATTAAGATCTTGCGAAGAAAAATCATATTTAATTAATTTAAGGATAAATTTATTTTAATGAGTGGAATTTTATGAATAACAAATTTTATGTTAATTTTAACTCTTGAATTCACACGTGATATTATTATTGCTATGAAAATTTTAAGCGGATTAAAAAAAACTATTTTTTTTTCAAAGTATTTTAACAATTAAATTTGAGGCACACTTATAATTCTAAAAAGAAATCTTGGTGGTGAAATTGAAATTTAATTCTTTGATTCCAATTCAAGAAAAACCATATTTTCCCGGATCATGTAATCTATAAATGAAAGGTACAACTATCAACAGCATTAAACTTCCCAAGAACAATGGCAGCACAGCAGAAAATTAGTACAACCCCGTTTTGCACGATTCCTGCCTCCGTTACTCACTATCTCTATCATCCTTCCTCCTGCTCAGATAACCGAAATTCCCAGAAAACAATGTCTCGTTGAAAAAGAAACGGAAACTATGGGAAAGAAACGGAAATCTCAATAGCAAGATTAATCACAAAAAGATTTATAAGCTGAGACTATTCACGTTTTGATGACGAATCCAAGATGAACATTCAACTCGTGATCCCTTGATAATATTCCCTTTCTTTCTTTTTCCTTCTAAATGTATTTGGGGGAAATGTTGAAGCTCTGGAAATGGTACAAGAATTGCTTGGCGTTGCATCCAGTTAAAACACAAGTCATTAGCTCTGGTTTGATTTGGGGATTTGGCGATATTGCTGCCCAGTCCATTACCAATTACACGGCTAAGAAGCATTCTCAATTTGTAAGTATGAGAATACCCATTAGTTAGAATTTGATTTTGAGATTATCTGGATATCATTCCTCTTTTTTCTTTTTTATGCTTTATTCCTCTTATCTGCTTTTTGTTCTTCGTTAATGGGGTCACTGGGCGAAGCCTGATTTGTAAAATGCAAAGTGAAAATGTTTCTCTTCTTTTATTTATACAGTCTTTGTTTCTGATGTGTGGGGATTAATGGCTTGTTGGTTGGTACATCATTATTTTAGTAATGCCGATTCTCATGGTTTAGCTTCAAATTGAGTATATAGGTTTTCATGATTGGTTTTTCTACTCCTCATGAAAAGTAGCTGATTGGTTTGTAGTTTCAGCTAAAAATGCTTTCACTGCTGCTGCTCGAATATGCGTATTTATAGACAGTTCATTGGCATTTGGAGTTGTTCAGAAATGTTTATTTGGGTATAATATCACTTCTTTTGTAGCAATTGGACATCAGTTTCTTTGTATCATGCCTGGTTTTAATATGCTCCAGCAATTCACCAACTTTGGGTGAAAACAACCTTATCTTTTGCATGTTCTGATTTCTTCTTTCATAATAATGTAACAATATTATCTTGGATGTCAGATTTCGATTTTAGTTTACTCTTCTAAGCATTGGCTCTTTAATTTGTTCTCATGAGTCTCATGAGGTGGTTGTTGGAGGAGTGTATCTGGCTCAAAAATGTGCTTGGTGCATATGGTGAATGGAAACCGATGAGACGCTAGCTGCTGTAAAATTATTTTTGAGACAAATGCATTCATAGCCAAAAAAAGGAGATGAACGTTTCTACCAAAAACAAAGCCCGAAAACTTCCTCTTTATGGTTATTTATGCCATTCCATTTCTAATTGTCTTGATAACATTGCACAAATACGGATATGCATTCTCTCATTTTACATTGTCATTTGATGGGTCTGAGTCCAATACTTTATTAGTGACTGCTTATCTTGTTTAATTAGCTCTACTTCAATTGCCAGGATGAGGAAAAAGAATTGAAGATTAACTGGAAACGAGTAGCAACCACAAGCCTATTTGGGTTTGGATTTGTAGGACCTGTTGGCCACTTTTGGTGAGCGCTTCTCTCACTCCCATTAACACACTTGTGGAATGTTAAACATGCTATTTATTCCTCAAAAGCAAAGAGGGGAAAACTGAAATTTTCATAAGTCACATATCAGGAAGCTAGACTATTTCTATACTAGATTTAGAAAAGAATTTTCTTTGATGGAGCAACAGGATCAAACTCTGCTGGTAATGCATATAAACTGTGTTTCACTTAGTTGTTTCTTGTCAAATCTTGTAGGTATGAAGGTTTAGACCAATTTATAAGGTTTCGACTTCTAATGCGGCCAAATTCATTGCGATTTGTTGCTGCTAAGTTAGCAATTGATAGCTTTCTGTTTGGGCCACTGGATCTGTTTGTATTTTTCACCTACATGGGTCTTTCTACTGGGAAAAGTGTTCCTCAGATAAAGCAAGATCTGAAGAGGGATTATCTCCCGGCTCTGCTTTTGGAAGGAGGCATATGGCCATTTGTTCAAGTCATGAATTTCCGATTTGTACCAGTGAGATATCAATTACAGTATGTCAACTTTTTCTGTTTGCTGGATAGTTGTTTTTTATCATGGCTTGAGCAACAACAAGATGCCACTTGGAAGCAATGGTTCAAATTTTCTCGACCTTTGGAGGGAAAAAAGGGTCAAGGAGGATGATTTCTCATTTTCGCTCACCTTGGTATTTCATTCCAGGCCATGCTGATCAAGTGAACGTGGCAGACATACACACAGGGAAGAAGGTTGAAATAGAATTTATAGGAGAATGAAGTAGAAACTTCGGCTTTTCATAGTTAGGGAAGTAATGAAACTAATCTTGCTGTCCCATAAAACCTTTCATTTGTTGTCCCGAAAGTACCTTCTGGGTGAAGACTGCAATTGTACTTTCCTTTTAATTAGTTGTTTGAATTTTCTTTAGGACTTAGAAAACATAGAATGACAACGAGATGACGTTTTGCTTGCCTTTTGCTTCAGGATATCCCTAGCTTTCAAGTCATATTGTATATTAAATTTTGATAGAACATGATTGGTTAATGAAATGATGACCCATTGGCAGATTCAATTTTTTACTGTTCAATTGTTTTTCTAGTATGGAATACGGCAATACTAATAGATGGATGTATTTAGGATTGAGGTATTGTTCAAAACTGAGTTATAAGATTTCCTGCTACAGATACGCTATACACGTAATGCGGATGGTTTTGCAAATGCAGTATACGAGTTTAGCTGCAAAACAGGAGGCAGATAGATCTTTAAGCTGTTAGAGCTTGCTTCATGGAAGAATAGAAGCTCATATTTGATTTCAAAGCATGTTAAAATCTTACTGCAATGGCTGAAAGTTGAAGAAACCTCTACTATAAATTTACAATGGAAGTGCTTTATGATGTGCTGTAAAAATTCAATTCGATTCTACCTTCAACTCTGTTTTCTTGAACTCCAGATAATTCAAAACCAAAAGGGTGGGAAGCCCTCACATGACAAGCAATTGAATGAACAGTTAATCAGATGAAAAAGAGGTCATTGATCATCAGATCAAAGGTTGCTCTGATGCCTTCATCTCTTGATTCTTGTCTTCGCTGTTTGACCATCTATTTTCAGACCATCTGTTGCTAGAATTACTACTTGAACTGCAGGAGTTAAGACCGTACTCACTGGTGGTTCCGCTGTGCCTACTGCTTCCATACTGTGAACTGGCCAATGCTGTGTTTACAGAGCTGGTAATTCCGTAAACATTGCTATATCCAGGGTTCGTTCCTTCATTGAGATCCACTGTAGAAATATCTCCTTCTAGAGCACGAGCAATCTGTTTGATTTGAAATGGGAAAAAAAATTAACATTTTCATTTCATTCTGTTTGGAATCCTGAGGAAGACAGCAGCTTCAAAGTTCTTCTATGGGGCATTTTATGTTGGAAATGTTTCCATGATTTAACTAGGACTAAAGGAGGGGTAGTGAAAGTGCTTATATTTAGTAACAGAAAGCAAAGGGAGAATTACCTGGCTCATTCTCGGTCGGAGCCATGATGAATGGCGCACACAAGCAGCAGCACAAGCTACCATGCTAGCCATCTCATTGGTATTGTAATTGTTCTCCAATTTTGGATCAACAATAGCTCCAAAATTCCTCTTTTCTAAAGCTTGGGTGAGCAAAGGCCTAACCTGAAAAACCATAAAGATCATCTTACCATGTTTCTACCAGAACAAAAAAGTTCAAAAGAAGTTTATCAAAAGTGGGGTCGGGGCACATGAATGGTGATGGAAGAAAATTTAAGGTCCCCAAAACGCGTAAGTTGTCGTTTTGTTTGCAAATAGAAGATGCAAAAGCAGATACAGAAAGAAGAAAGTGACTTACCCAGGTCACCAATGCTTCTCTTATTACAGAGTTGATGTCACTGATAGGTGGACGCCCAGTAATGAGCTCTAGAAGCATAATCCCATACGAATATACATCCGATTTCTCGGTTACTTTGCCACTTGTTGCATACTCAGGTGCCAAGTACCTGATAGCAGAATATGCACATTACAAAGAAAGCCAAATATAGAGCCGTTCTACTGTGACAAAGCTGAAATCATCCTGAAGAAGGCACTAATCTTACCCAAAAGTTCCAACCACTCGGGTGGAACTGTGAGTGGTGCTAGTCCCGACATTGGATAAACTTTTAGCAAGTCCAAAATCAGAAACCTGAAATTAAAAGGTAATATAAACCTTGTGAGATATACACTAGAACATTAATTTTTTCAATGACACAACTGTACAGGCAAGTGATACCTTTGCCTCAAATTTATGATCAAGTAGAATATTGGATGCCTTGATGTCCCGATGAATGATTACTGGATTACCTGCATCCAAAATTTTTCAATTTTATAGATTGTTAGGTAGTCACTTATAGTTTAACTGGAAAAGACTCACAGTCCTCATGGAGATATGCTAGTCCTTTTGCGGAACCTATAGCAATTTTCAATCTAGTTGGCCAATCCATAACAGGTTGTCCATTTCCTGCAACAAATAGTTTCCTTATAATGATTAAACAAAAGAGTTATATTGGAAACAAGATTTAGCTGCAGCACATAAATTGGTTACTGTTAATCTGAGAGCTTACCATGTAGGTGGAATTCTAAGGTATTGTTTGGCACAAATTCATAAATAAGAAGTCTCCTAGTCCCATAAATGCAGTATCCTGTCAATGAAACAAGATGTTTATGATGTACCCTACTGATGATCTCAACTTCTGCCTGAAATTCGCGCTCTCCCTGTGCGCTTCCCTCCTTTAGCTGCTTAATAGCAACTTGTTGCCCGTTACGAAGAACTCCTTTATGAACATAGCCAAACCCACCTTCTCCTATGAGGTTAGCCTCTGAGAATCCATCTGTGGCCGAGAGTAATTCATCATAGGTGAAAGTTCCACTAGACAAAGCTAAAGCAACATAAGGAGATTGAACTGGACATGGATTCTCAGACCCTGAAACCATGCATTCAGAGCCTCTGCTGGTGTTTGAAGGAGGTGGCAAAGAGAAAGTCTCTGTCTGGACTTTGATGACGTGCTGCGGCAATCCATGTTCAGACTGGCCTGTAAAGAAATTTTTTGTGGGTTCGATTTCGATTAGCTAAAGAACCAAAAATTCATCAAAAGAGCAGAGATTTAGAACTTTGTTTCGTAAAAAAGAAGATACCTTTTTGTTTAGAGCTAGGTGGTAAATAGAAATGTTCTTCCCTGGCTTGGTTTCTGCTTCTCCTACTTTTGTAGGAAAGACAAACAAGTCCAAGCACAAGAAGAAGAAAAACTCCACCTGTGATGAATCCAATTATAACCCCACTTGGTAAATGAGACTGTCTTGAGTTTTCTGGCAGATTTACATGAGGAAGTGGCAATAATAGTGGTGGAGAATTCACAGAAGAAGTTGGTGGTATGGGTGGCTCCAATGGATATGCAGCTGGTGGGATGTAACTAGGCTCTGTTGGAGCAGGCAGAACCTCAGCTGGAGGAGAAGAATTTGCCAGTGGGGTTGCCAAAGGTGTTGGTGATGGCAATGTTGGAGTTGCTACATGTGGTAAGGGAGTTCCTGTCTCTGATGAAGATGGCAAATCTGGTGGTGCAGGCGGCAGTGCTGGTGATAATGGAATTGTTGGGAACGGTGGAGAAGTACTTGACGATACTGGAGGCTCAGGAGGCAATGGAGAACTAACGGGAATTATAGGAGTGAAAGCAACGTCGGGTGGTGGAGCTGCCACCAGAGGCGGTGGTGGAATAGTTAGAGCTGGTGGAGGAGCAAGTGATGGAGTTGGAATAATTGGTGGTAAAATCACAACAGGAGAGGGTGGAGATGGAGGGGAAGCAAATGGCTTTATTTGAGGCAACGGTGGTGGTGCTGGAGGGGAAGGGGAGACAAAAGGTGCTACTTGAGGAGAAGGTGGTGGACTGGTAATGTCTTCCAACGGCGAAGGTGGCCATGGAAATGGGATGAGAGTAGGGGGAACTGAGGGAAGTGGTGAAGCAGAAGATGGAGAAGACATCATTGAAGCTTATCCAGTAAGAAGGTGTGTAAGCATTTGTTTTAGAGAGTGCACAGCGGACACACATGTAGATAGATGGAAAGTGAAGTACGAATTAAGTAAAAAAAACCCACAAATTCATTTGGTGGAATTCGTAGCTGGAAGGTTTGTCTGAGTGAATCTGTGATCATAGGACTACAAATTTGAAAAACAAAACCCAAATTCAGGCTTATTAAAATAAAAGAAATTGCTTAAGATGAGATCGTGAACAACTAACTTTTGACTAACAAATGTAATAGCAGTTACTGTTGTGTTACAAACTCCAGCAGAATTAAAACAAAACAGATGTGTATTATTCACAGACTAAGGCAGTGGTCCTGCCCACTAACGATTTTTATTTTTTATTTACCCTCTTTTCAGACCATTAACCTATCTTCTCTATGGCCATTCCATAGAGTATCAGACAGCCTTTGTCACCATATGACTGGTGGACTTGTATTGACTCTAAAACCCTCATTCACATGCGTACATTATAATCATCGTTTCTTTATTAAACTCTTATCAGCAGAATCAAAATTTCTTGCCCTCGGAAATGATACATTCATACTTCTGTAAATTATTAGATTTAATTCCAATCAAATTCACAATAGAGAATCAATTTCTTTTTTTTTTCAAAAAAGAGAGAACATTTCCTGACTCCAACTCTCCAAGAAGGAAAATAAAAACCTTCTCTTTTTTTTTTAATCAATTGGTTGAGCCTTTCAACTTAAGTCAGTGGCCAAGAGGCTTTTGTAAATAAATTAATAGCTAAATTTATACATAGACCTGAGGAGAAATTATCCCTTGAAAGTTGAAATTGTTTGTACTATTCAATTTTATACCAGGAGGCATTATTTACCTTTAAAAAAAATGTTTTAAATAATTCTGGACCTGAATTTACTAGTTGACCTAAGTTCAAATTTTTAAAATTCTAATTGGGCCAATGCAAAGAAATATTCTTTATTACTTTTGCCTATGCTTCATAGAACCATAATTTAGAATAAAAATATCTCATATAATATAATTATTCACAAAGCCTTGAAAATCAGAAAATCACGCTCCCTCTCATTTACTTCATTATCCGCAATGCTCTCAAATTTCATAGCAACGGGTCTAACATACACCATTTAAAAAGTCACTCTTCTGTCTTTTCTTTTAGCTGTTAGATCGATGGGCTACGGTTATCACTGACCAGATCCTGGCCCTGACCCAGAGAAAGAAATTGACAGACTGATCAACAAAATCACTTCGATTGTACCCCAAGGGATTGGGTAGAAAATAAATTGAAAAACAAGAAGAAAATCAATTAGTCGCATAACAAAAATCCCTCATTTTCAATCTCATTATTCACTCATCCACATGTTATCAACAAAACATTCTTCTTTTTTTTTTTTCCCCTCCTGTTTCGTTTTTGACTTCCAATTATACCTATTTCTGCCCGGAGCTCGAGTATATAAAGTGCATACCATTCATGGAATACCGAACTTCGACAAGGCCGATTGGAATAATGTTGAGAATTCTTGGGATGTACTCTGATCATCAGCTTTGATACTTATCTGTGCTTTAGCTGATGATGTGTTGATTTTACACTCTACAAGATATATAGAGGACTCTTCTGCTTTTTGAGCAAAGAAGAAAAACTTGAAGTTGGGCGATTGTCCACCTGATGCGATGCATTGAATGGAATGAGCTTGCATGTGACGGAGGAGGGCTTGAGGCGTTGTCAAAGCTGCAGCTGCTTGAGGACTTATAGAATGCTCCTGCAATAAATGTAACGAGTAATTTTTTCAGAAACATGACAGTAGGGCAGTAGCAATAAAGGACCTCCCGAGGAAGGTATTGTTCCCAAATACCTAAAGTGCAAAGAGATAAAGGTAGAGAAATGCAGAAAAAGGCAACAAGAATCAAGAGGAATACTCGTACTACCATCTACAGAAAATCAGGTAAGTTTTCTTCTTCAAGGAATTGTAAGGAACAATTATACTTGACTTTTTTTCTTTTCTTTCTTTTTCAAGGTAACAAGATATATGTCGAGAACAACTGAAAGAAACATTAATTAATCAGCATCAGAGTTGTAAAGTAACCTGTGATATAGATATGGGTAGTTGACGCCATTTTTGCTGAAAAGTGGGTGGGTCTAGAACAGCTCTGGCATTAAGCCTCAAAGGAGGAGGTGCAGGAGGTGGTGCAAAATCTTCAGGTAGACCTAAACCAAGTAAATCATCCAGGGCAAAGCTAGCTTGAGGAGAATGACCTGGCACCGCGAGGCTTAAATTTAAGGTCTCAGGTTGCGCCTGTGATGTAGCAGCAGACACTGATGAAGAATCAAT
>CANXYI010111150.1:0-13287 GCA_948208565.1 Hura crepitans
AAAATCTCACATAACACATAATTCACATTAACCATAAATTAGAATACACATAACTTGTATATAAGCTTTTCTCCATCTAATATTCATTCTATTCTCTTTAATTTCCCTTCCATTACTCGTCTCCACTATCAGACCTTTAAATCCTCAAACTTTCATAACTATTCCCTAACATAAAAATCATCAAAAGTATCATTATACACAAAATTTCAACATATAATTCCATAAATCCATTTCTACACCTTAAATAGCCTCAGAAAAATCACTTCTTTTGAGATCAACTTACCTACTTTGGAGTGACAAAAAAAATAATCTTTCATCTCTTTCTATCCACTAAAATTGATCTCATTCCAACCAATTTAGAAGGGCTAAAGTATTAGGCTAAAAAAATGACCTTTCTTGTATATTATTTAGTGATTATTTGGTAAAATTAAGGTGTAAAAATGGTGGAGAAAGGAAGGAATGAATTTCAGCCATGAAGAGAGAAGGAGAGAATGTATGGGCTGAAAAAAAAATGAATATTTAATATTTATATGGTTAATGGATGGTTGGGATTAAAAGATAGTATTTACACATGGATGACTAGATTAAATCCATGTGTATTTGTCTTTTAATATCTTTTAATCATTTTTCATGTCAATAATTCTGAGTCACATTTGGATGGCTAGGATTTATCATGTTACTATTTAATCCAACGGCTAAGAATGCTCCCTACATAAATATTCTACCATATTTCCTTAAATATACACATTTAATTGAATTTATTTCCTTATTTTTTTCTAATATGTTCGAAAAATTCTAACACTGTAACTTTTGGATTCCTTAGAATTTTTTACCATCAAGATATACCACTTTCGAAATTTTTTGAGCATGTTTCTAAATTTTTCCATTTAGCTTTGAATAGTTTATTGTTCACATTACACCATAAATCCAGGTTTTTTCAATTTTTAACCAAATACTTTCCAAATTTCACTACAATAAATCTTATAATTAATACTAATTTTTGGTTAGGTTAACTTTATTTAGCCCAAAAATACTATTCATGGCCTGATTATTACTATTCACTGGGGCCTGCTCCTAAACTTCGTTTCTCACATTTTCTTATCATTACCATACCACACATCACTTCCTCATTAATCCCATAGGTCTCTCTCACCTTTCTAGCTATAAATAGTAAAATTCCCATTTTACACTTGGCTTTTCAACATAATTACCACTTTGCCCTTTAGTCAATTTTCACTCCGTCTATATGTCCATTTTATTTCCCACTTTTTCTTCTAATTTCCATTCTAATCTTATGAAAAATTAGACATGACATTATTTTTTAAAATGAAAAATAAATTAAATTAGACTAATTTAGTAATTATTAAAAAAAATTAATATGCCCCCAAAATGTCAAATAAAATAAAAAAATTGTGGCTCTATCTTTCACATATTCGCGACCACACATAATTTGGGACCTATAATAAACACATTGGCACTTTCACTACCTAGTAAACAATGTAAATAATTGACTGGTTAAATTTTATCAGGTACATCATTTGTCGGTGCATATTACATCTGTTTTCATACACTGGTGTATGGAGACAACACTCTGTGTTTAATTCAAAAATAAAATCTCTTGTTTTTGTCAGTGTTTAATTAATAAAAATATTTATATGAGATTACTTTCACATAAAATATGCATACATGTTGGTAGTCATAATAAGATTAGTTACTATATAGCTAGAAAATAAGATTGACACGAAACTTGAAAAAAAATCTCAAAGAAATTTAAATACATAATGCGTATAAGGAAGAAGAGTCTATGCTTTATAATATTTTAGAAGGATAATATAGTCTTTACAATAATAGAATCAAAAGCTATATTAAAATAATTCAATATTTCTAGGGTTCAAACAAGAGTTGTTCAGGACAATAATAGCTCCCAGAAGCTGTTCCATAAAGATTACCAAACACTTTTACATTTGTAGATTGTTCCTAAACAACCATTAATTAACTTTAAATGATAAAATAAACCTTCCCTAAATCACACTTTTCAAATTCTAAATACTTCATTTATTTTTTTTTTTCTGAAGATCAATGTTAAATCCATTAATATTCTAGATATATGCTAAGAGTTTAGTTTTTAATTAAAATTAGAGAAAATAATAAAAAAGAAAATGTCTAATAAAGATATAGATGTAGTAGTGCATAATAAATATAGATGAAAATGCAAATTTTTTCCATTAATATTTTCTCAAATTTCTAAAAAAGACAGTGAAGTGAGATAAATCAATAGACCTTGACAAAAATTTAGGTACCTCTTTAGCTTGATCGAGCCAGCCTACATGCAAAACTTTTGGGCTTAGACAAAGTATTTTTATTTTGCCCAATCTAACTCGAACTTGAAGCTAGCCCAATTATTTTCTGGGCTAGGCTTGGACAAAGTGTCTAAAGCTCAACTAGGTCCGGTTATTTAATTTTTTTATTGAAGTTTATATTACTTTTAATTTTTTTAGTCTAAATTTTAAAATTTTCTTACATATTAAATTATTTTTGCATTTTTATTAAATATGTATAATGTATTAGATTATTTAAAATTTTTTAGGTTATTCATATCATTTTTGTGTAACATTTTGTATTATTTTAGTTTTTAATTATCTAACTTTATAATTTTTTATACAACATTAAATTAATTTTGTGTATAATTAATTTTTTCCTGATAATTACATAAATTTTGAATTTTTATAGCTTATTTTTATAATTTTATATAATATAATTTGATTAATTTTTATTATGTTCAATGGAAAGCTTGAGCTTAGCTAAGTGAATTTTTTTTTTACAAATTTGGGTTAGATTTGGACATATAATTTCTTTTCCTAATTGGATTGAATTCAGTTTAAATTTGCTTTGATTTGGCTCACGATCAAGGTTAAAGTGAAGATACTAAAATTAATCACTTAAAATGAAACGAAAAGAACATTATTAAAAAAATAAAACACTGTTACTCCTGTAAAATAGAAGATATTAAAGAAATGAAAAATTCTTATATATATCCAATGTACATGTCTATCTCATTAATTATAACAAATAATCATGTCCTCTCTTGACTTAAAAAAATCACGTCCTTGTCTTCTCCTTCCGCTTCCTTTTTTTTTTTTGAAGATGATAACCATTTCTTCTTCTGTTTGTTTTTCTTACAATGTAAATGTCAATCTCATTGACTTTTAATAAATAATAATGTCTTTTAAAGTGAAAATTTTTTAAAAATATATAAATAAAAGAATAAAGAAAATGATGAAATAATTAAGTTTCATCCTAAGCTTAGTATTTAAACAATATTTAAGTTCGTCTAAATTTGAATTCTTTAAGGGCGCATTTGTTATATATTGTGGATGAGATGTGATTAGGTGTCTATAGTGTATCATATAAAACAAATACCTACCATCAAATAGAAAGTAATTTGGTAACTACAAAAACCTACAATTCTCTTTCTTAATAAAATAACCACAAATTTTGTTAGAATTTAAAGAAGAAAACACTAATCGAGAGATAAAAAGTTTTGTAAACACAATAACCAACTTAATAAAAACTATTATTTGATATATCCAAGAACCGAATATATGCATTTGAAATTTCATGTACAGTAAAAAATGGAACACAAGATTCTAAATTTATTCTCTTTGTCTAGGTAATCTTCTCCTTATTTACTTAAATTATATTTCCCAAGCATATAAAATCAATTAAAGAAACATTGACAAAAAAATCACTAGAGTTATTTTTGAACATAAGTAAACTTATTTATGACTGAGAAGGGGAAAAGCTGGAGAAATAAAAACTCACTTGTAACTCCACAGTAATAGCAAGGCCTTTTCTTGCTCGTGTATCTCTTTTCCTTGAATTGAAGAAATTGATATTATAACAAATTTATAAAAAGAGAAAAAAAATTATATAATTTAGTAACAAAAAGAATATACAAATCTTATTTTTAAAAGAAAATTTCTGCAAAAATTTGTTTGTTATCCCGAAGGCTTATATATCATGTACATCATTTTTAAATGAGATTATAGGTAATAAGGATTTTTTTTGAAGCAAGAGATTATGACCCTCTATAAACAAGAATCAGTGGATTGTTTAGTGAATTGATTCTTATTTCGTATGGAACATAATTGATGGTAGCATGCTTACACACATACATTGAATGATATACATGATGATGATTGTATGTTTGCACACGTATGTTATATGACACATATAATGATGGCTGTATGTATAAATTCATATGATGGATGATGCATATGATGATACATGTGATGACTAATTATATGCTTGTAAATAATTGTTATAGTAAGTTATGCATAGTACGAATTAACACTTGAGTGATGAAATCAAACAAATGCATGAACGCATGTGGATGTAGGTATGCTATATTAAATGCACTACTAAGCTTTATGCTTAGCGCATCATTGTTTTTATAGTGCATTGGTAAAAGAAACAGATAAAAGCTTAAAGCCTTAACAACATTGTAGATCAAGATACATCTCTTTATTTTGGTATTTTGATTTCCTTTGTATAAATTATGGGATGTAGGCATATTAGGCCACTCATATGTTGTATAAAGGGAGTTGGGCCTAGACGTATTTTCAAAATGTTTTGTAATTATTATTAAACCACGTGTACTTCTGTAATACATATTTAAATTGCTTATGATATTTCTTATTATGTTTATGTTTTGACAATGTATAGATTGTTGAGATGTTTAGGTTGATCAAAAGGATTAAATTTATTTGAGAAGTGTTGATGGAATTATAAAAGTGTTTTTAAATTGTAGGTTACTATTCATATTTGGGATAGTGTTTTGGTACAGCTGTTATGCTGCAACATTTTTGACACAATGATTTCCCAATCGTTTTAACTCTAAAAAGGTTTTTATTAAGTCAAGTTTTAAAAAAGTTCATGCATGCTCAAAGATTTTAAAAAATTTTTAAATTTATATGGGTTTTTCAATAAAGTTATTTCAAATATCGGTTGTCTGCTGCTTCTCACTTGGGTTCGATGACTAGGCTAGGTAAGGGGTGTCACAAGTAAGACATTTAAAGGAGCCAAACTAAGATACCTAACACTAGAAAAGCTAGCTTTTGCTCTTGTGTCTACAATAATACAATTAAGGCAATACTTTTAACCTCACATGGTCATAATGCACACTAATTCATGTCTGCTTATTTCTTCAAAGACCAAACATTTGGTAGGCTAACAGAATGGTTAACTATACTAGTGAATTTGACATCCATTATGAACCATGCCTAATAATGAAGGCATAAATCCTAATTGGCTATTATTGAGTTTCATGAGTAGCAAGAAGTGGTAGCTCAAAAATGAAGTTGAATTTTACATGTTAATGGGACCATCAGTTCAAAAGGTGAAAGCGTTGTAGTCATCCTTAAAAGACCTAGTTTATTCACTATCATATATGCAGCCAAGCTTAATTTCCCTATATCTAACAACATAGCTAAATATCAGGCCTTAGTTCTTGGCTTGAAATTGGCAATCAAGGTAAAAATCAAGTCCTTGGCTATTCATTTTGACTCCTAGCTTATACTAAATCTATTGATAAAAAGGTTTGGAATGAAAGAGCTTGGAATAGTTTTTGAATTTCAAAATTGGAATTTTAAATTCCTTTAGATAAAATTGATAATACCCAACAATTAAAAATTTTAATGAGCCATAGCACAGTGTTTTTTTCCTACCATGATTATACACACACACACACACACACACATATATATATATATATATTTGCAAAGGAATAATAATGCTTAACCTACCTCTTTAAAGTTTTAGAGCTCGATCCAATTAACCACACGAAAAGTCAAGCCAAATGGATTAAGCTAGCTAATAGGGATAAGCTCTTTAATATAAATACTTTACACATGGAAATGTTCTAGGCACATGGTCAATGATACAAGTTAGCATTCAAAATGTGCCCATATCTGAGAGATATTTCTCCGTCATCATAAGGATACAATTGTAATCTTGTATAAGGTATAAATAGTAAGGTAAATTGCTTTAAGGGACAAACTCTCTCTACATCATCTAATCTTTTCACTAAATATACTAATTTAACCATCAAAGTGGCTATCTAACTCCACCAATCCTTTTTTTGAATTTTTGCAGGGTTGCTTTGATATGTGTATAAGAGATTTCAAGATTCCAGCCATTAATAGCAAAATCTCACAGTAGAAATTACATTTTCCCCAAATTTAATCATTTTTCAAGCTCAGGTTGGATTTAATTGAATTTGTATCTTATGTCATAAATCTAAGTCTGAAAAAAATTAATGCCCTATCTAATTAAGTCTCAATCTATAAAATACATTCAAATTTCAAATACATTTAGTCTAAACCCTTTTAGATTAAAAAGAATTAAAGTTATTTTTATATTGAAATCAAAAGCAATTTATAATCTAAAATAAAAATAAAAATAAAAAAGTTCAAACAAAAACATCTAAGCTAAATTAATAATTAAAGTAATTATTTTATATACTTATTAAATTAAGTAAATGTAGATTTATTTTATAATATTTTAATAAAACACACATAACATAAAATATATCAATATACCAGACTTGGATTGTTAAAATCCAAGCCCACCCATTATGAGTATTGTTTCAGTGCCTAGGTATTCTAGAAACCCTCAATATTCACTGTCGCTCCCTATTTTCTATGAATTCTCTATTTTATATGCATAGGCATTATCAAATTGTCAATTGATCTCATATTCATATATTTACTTGAAATAATTTTTCTCAAGCTTATCATGTATTTTATTTTGCTTTGCCTACTGATATTGGATAACGAGACTCTCAAGCCACAAGGGTGAGTATGTGCAATGGCTTCGTCAGAACCTATATGGCTATTACACTAGCCTGTGGCCTCCATGGGCCTATGCAGTTACTGTACTATCTTAAGTACAGCCTTTTTAAACTTATACAGTTGTTGTACCAGCCTAGTTATGTATAATGGCCTCTTTGGACCTATATAGTAATGCCCAAAAATTTTGGTGTTATGAATAGTACTTTTCGGGATATGAATAGTATTTCTTGAGACTAGGGTCACACTAATGCTATCGGATAGAAGTAAGGGGGCTAAGTGTGGAAGTTTAACCTTATGATTTTGTATATTAACTGCAGACGGGTTAATGCATACTTTAGAGTTTTTCATAAAGTTTCCTGATATATAACATTAACCCACTAGTGGGTTAATGTGTAAAAATTTGTATTCTCTATTTTTTTATGTTAACTCGCAATCAAGTTAAAGGTAAATACAATAATATTTTGAATATTGGGTAAAGATAAAAGTAGCAACTTTAATATGATTTTCTCAATTTTTTGAGCATGAATTTTTTAGGGCTTTTAAGGGATAATTTGTACGATTATTTAAGACCATAATAAGCAATAAATTGATGTTAGAATGGAAGAACAAAAAATAAAAAGAGGATTTAAATAAGAAATAAAAGATTTTTAGTTGGGCTTTAATGTGGGCCCTTGGATCTCTTTTTAAAATTTAATCTTGGCTATTGATTACTGATATATAAACCCATTTCTAGTAGCCAAGAGTCATATTTCCAATAACTGTTCTCTTCTTCTTTTTCTTTTTTTCACGTGAAAGGCAAAGAAGCCATTTTTAAGGCTTTCAAGCTTTTTTTCTTAAAATTTCCACCAAACCTCACACCAAATCTACCCTTTATGATATGATTTAACTTTTACATGCTTTAAACATCAGATTTGAAGGCTCAATTGAAGAAATTTGGGAGAAATTTAGATGGGTTATTCATAGGTGAATAATAACCCAAATTCGGTTAAGTACTTATTTATGAGTTTTTATATTTTTAGGTGTAATTTAAGGTCTCAAATGAAGTTATATCAAGTTAGAATTGATTTTGGAGTTAATGTTTGAATTTCTATGAATTTTTTAATATTACAGATGAATAGTGACCAAGTATGGAAAAAATAGTTTATTTCAAGCTTTGATATTTTTCTAAGATGTAATGGGATGCCAATAAGAGATTTATTAAATCAATTTGAGAATTGGATGGCAATTATATTTATTGTGAATTTTTGAAGGTTATGAATGAATAGTAATTGATTATTGCATAAGTAGTTATTTTTGGGGTTTTATAATTTTTGGGGATGCCATGTGATACCAATTGAAGTTTTCTAAGGTTAATTTAAGTTTGGAAGTGCATAGATTTTAATTATAATTTTTACATTGTTTTGAGGTGTATGCTTGATAGATATAGAAGGAAAAGCGAAGGGAAAGAGCAGAGAAAGTGTATTGAGGCTCTCAAGAGTAAATTGAGCTTAGTAAGTGTATTGAGGCTTTAAAGAGTAAATTGAGCTTAGTGAGATTTGTGTATCTATGATAATATGATTACACCTTAATTTGTTACCAAAAAGTGTATATTTTGTGATAAATGGAATATGCATAATATGTGTTTATTGAGAATTTATATGTGATAGGTTGAATAAAAGAAATGCATGTAGTATGTATCAATTTCATGTCAGAAATAAGTTATGTAGCTTGTTGATTATGACTATTAGTGGTGTTTGATGCTTTGTAATTTGTGTTATGAGGATGTAAGAGTATGTAGTTATGTATGTGTATATATGTTTCTTGTGATGTATTGATGTTATGATGTTTAATGCAATGTCAATGTGTTAGAAAATGTGCATGGGCATGTAATAAAGTGTTATGATGATCAATTAATGATTTGAGTTGCCTTTATTGTGGTGGCCAAATGGTTATATTTGTCTGATATAATAATGTTATAATACTTATGTTATGTAAGTTATATGTAAACATGGTTTTAATGTTGATGAAAATGATGAGATTATGATTATGCATGATGCCATGATAATGAGTTAGAATTGTAATTGAATTATGTCCTTATTGTTATGACCCAATGCCAATTCATGTGGTTTGATGATGCTAATTATGCTTGTGGCACGTATGATGGCTATTCAAGCTATGATGTTAATAATGAGTATGTGAGGCTTGCATAATAAGGGGTATTGTTTAAAGTATGATATAATGCCTATCTATGTTAGCATGGCCGAATAATGTGAGGTTAAGTGCATGCTTATGTTGTTAATTTTGAGTTAGTGTAAAATGTGTATAATAGCCATGACATACTAAGTGGCTAAATGTATATAGCTTATGCTTCTGATGTGTAAGTTGACGATGGTTTATATACATATATTGAGTAAGCATAATCAAATAATTTGTGATGTTTATATATGTGCCTTAATGTTAAAGTATGTATGTGTGTACGAGTAATGGTGATTCTTGTATGAGAACGAAATTTGTATGCTTATAAATTGTGTTAAGTGATCATATAAGCATGAGATTATGCCACTTGAAGTTATTAATGGATGATGCAAGTGTGTGTATGCTTGACGGCCGCATGATATTTATAGGTTGTCATGATGTTATGTTCACTAATTATGCTATATATGTTGCATATTAGCTTATGTTAAGGTTTATTTGGCCTAATGAGTTTATAATTTTTGCACTAATTTGTGATGAACAATGAGAATGGTTATGCTTGTGTGTAAGGCATGATAAGGCTAAACGGTCCTCTATGTATGCTTGATGTTGTTTAAAGCCAATTATGTCATATTTATGTGCATTGTCATATGCTAATAAAGTTAAGCACTATGACAATAATAATGAAGTGTGATGAAAGGTTATGTAAGAAATAATGATGTTTCTTGATCAAAGCTATGTGATGATAATTGCAATTGAGTCATGCACTCTAATTATGGCACATATGTTTATGAGATGAGATTGTTATGTGAGCTCAAAAGATGATGATAATATGTTATTTATGTAAACATAGCCAAAGCATGAGGCATGTTTATGTTAAAATGTAATTTTTGAGTACACACAAAGAAGAGTATGTTACTCATGATATGATAAGTGGACATAATTTATGATGATGTCTAAATGAGTATGTGTTCATGTTATGTTACATGTACATATGAGATTATGTGAGCACGTGGTGACATTCATGATTATTCATGTTATGTGCACATAATGAAACTTAATAGAAGCATAAAGAATTATAGTTTCTCGATTGGTCATTTATTGGCCTAACCATCCTTTAAAGTTTATTTTAAGCTACTTAATATGGTGAAATCAAGAAAAATCAAATTTGGTGATTAGCATATACTAGTTAATAACCTAGATTGGATAGGTTAACTGGTCAACTAAGGGTAATAATAACTACTAGGGTACTTCTATACCTTCATAGCTTTTGGGTTGCAATGCGTGAACCTTTGAGCTATTATATAGCCTTTAACTTGCAATGCATGAACCTTCAGGTTGCAATGTGTGTTGACTTTTAGGTTTATATTATTCTTATCCTTGGATCTACATTAGTAGATAAGCCTTCGGGTTCATAAAGGTTGTACTGGCCATCCGATTTATGTTGACTTATGGGTCTTATGATAATTTATGACCTTCGAGTTTGATGCATTTTGATTTTCAAATTTGTTTTACAAGAGGGGTCTAATTCGTGCAAAGCTTACATAGTTCTGAGGGCCTAAGTGGTCCACTGAGACTCTAGTATAGGCATAACAAAATTTCAGTATAATAAAACTTAAAAAGATCAATGTATGAAGTTATTTATTAGTTACAATATTGATTTCCATGCGGGGTACGGTATGGTGCTTATGTTTCAGGATACCTAGCTTATATGTGTCTTTATTATGATACTTATGTTCTTGTTATGCTATAATTGTTACAAATGCATGAATGCATATAGAAGTATAAATATGCTAGGTACATGACTCTTATATATGGGAAATTAAAATAATCCATAACTCTAAATAGATAAATAAAGGCTAAAGCTTAAGATGAATCACATACATAAATGCAATCTATATATGCTAATATCATTATTATACTTGTGCATGTATTATGACATTAGATTGTATGTCTAACTTATATATTCTTGTATGGATGTGGTTGTTGATGATTCACTATACCTATGATATGCCTACTATAGTATGACTTGTGTGCACATATTTGAACCACTATATATATACACACACACACACACACATGAGTCTATGTAGAGATAGCTTACTTTCATGAGTAATGTGAGATAAGTTAATAAGATAAAGAATGATATTTGTGCATGTGCCAATTTAAGAATAAAGTTCAATAGACAATTATAAATGTTAGTGAAAGTGATTCTATATATCATATGTTATTTGAATTAAGTGAAATGTGTTATTGCTATGTATAATATAAGCTTTAAGTAAGTCATATTATAGTGGATACACCACTAAGCTACAAAGCTTAATGCATCTTTTTTTTTGTGATGCATAGATTTTTGGGATAGCTCGAAATGAAAAACCTCTAGGCTATAAAGATCATAGGTTTATCTGAAAATGATGTTGTTTATATAGTTTTGTATGCTATATGCAAAAATAATATGAAAGATTGTATAAGCACTCATATGTATACTAGTGTATGGATATTGGGTCTGTAATGTATAAAAAGTTTATGTGAACATGTAATATATATTTGAGGATGTTTTATTGTTAAGCATTGATTATATGATGATTAGAGAGCTATTATGTATGTATGGTTTGGAATGATTATTAGATGAATGTTGATCTTTATGTATATTTGTGATTGAGATGATGTTGAGTTTGGATGGTCAGATGGACCAAGATGATGATGAGATATGTTTTGATATATTAGAAGTAGTATTTTTATATAGGTTACTATTTAGGTTAGCATCTTGGTACAGTTTTTATATTGCCAAATTTTCAACACGAATATCCCGAATAGTAAACTTTAGACGAGGTTTTTTATAAGACTAGTTTTGATAAGTTTATATATAAGTTACACATGAGAAAGGTTTCAAGTCATATGAATATTAAGTAAGAGGTAAATAAAGTGAGTTGGAAGTCAGTTGTGTGTCACTCTTTACTCGGGGTCCGGCGATCGGACCGAGTAAGGGGTGTCACATATACAACTGTTGTATTAGCCTACATATGTGTAGTTGCTCCTCTAGACCTATATAGTTGCTACACCAGCCTAAGGGTATTGAAGTACTCGAGCAACTACCAATCATCCCTAGTTGACTAACCAACCTTTCCAATCTAGGTCGTCTAATTGTATGGGTTATCATCATGTTTCACTTTCTTAAAGTAGTTTAAAGTAAATTTTATTTTTATTTTGGTCAAAACATGACCTCATTGGTAACTAATGCTTTTTGTCATTTAAAATCCATTTATATTACTATACGTGCATTATGAGCACAAAGATTAACACACAAGCATATTTATCTTTTATACATTATAGGCATTACCACAAGCACTTTGCACTCTTCAACACATTAGTCCATTTGCATATTTTTGCCACATCAAAATCATACTTACATTGTATAAAGCATACTTGCCTTATTAATTCCATTTTTGAATGCTTGAAGCACCCATTACCTAATTAGGCCTTTTTGGCCACAATGGCTAACATTGCTATCTCACATGTTCATAATCATATCTTTCACTTTGTGCATCACAATTATCATATAGTAATGCTTATCCATCTCATCATAATCAATATCATATCATTATTACTTATTATTATTATCAGCATATCATTATAACATTAGTATGGTTACATACATACCTATTATTTATATCACACATAGTATTTCCATTCTTTTGCATATATTACATGCGTGACTCAGTTTAATCATAACAATAAGATAACATATAATTATCTCATTATTCAAACAACTTAAATCTATTCTTCATGTAACGCATCAATTTTTTATCTGATTTTTTTGAAACATAAAATTGGAATTAGAGGAAACCATGGAGAATAAAATAGATGTACGAACTGAGTAGAGTCAGTTGGTGTGAATAATAGAGTGAAAATAAGCGAGGGACGTGACGATCATTTTTCAAATTGTCAAGGGCAAAATTGGAAAGGAGTAGTTTAAGGCCCAAAAATATGTGGAACCTACGTAAAAGAGTGGAGAACATGAAAATAGCATGAGAGGAATGCGAAAGTATGAAAATAATGGAGTTCGGGACATGGGTTAAGTGAATAGTGACATCGGGTCATGAATAGTAATTCTCGAGGCTTGGGTAAACTAATTAGACAAAATGAAAGAGAATATTATAAAATAATTTTAGGTGAAATTAGGAGTGAAAATGAGATTATATAAGTGGTTAAAAGTGCAATTAAAGGTTCTATTGTAGTGTCCCAATGAATAATAATCTAGTTT
>CANXYI010111229.1:0-10504 GCA_948208565.1 Hura crepitans
TGATAAAGACTATGACCGTCTGATTGACTACCATCTAGGAAAGGCTAATATGGTAGCAAATGCCTTGAGTCAGAAGTTTATAGTAGCCATGAAAGTCGTAAATGTTAGGTTTTGATATACTAAAGATGATGCAATTTTAGCTAAGTTATAGGTGAATCTAATTTGATCCAGTAAGTAAAAGAGTCATAGACTCGAGATAATCATTTTATGCAAATAATAAGTCAAGCCAAATAGGGGAAGACCATAGAATTTAAAATCAAGATAGATAGGTGTCTGTATTATCATGATAGACTATATGTACCTAAAGTAGAGGGAATAAGAACATAGATTCTATAAGAGTATGCTTTTTATGCCATACACCTTAGGAGCATAAAGATGTACCTTGATTTGAAACCATTTTATTAGTGGCTCAAAATGAAATGAGATGTGGTGAAGTATGTAGCGCGATGTCTCACATGCTAACAGGTGAAAGCCAAAAACTAATTTCCTTCTGGATTGCTTTATCCCATAGCAATTCTAAAATGGAAGTGGGAGAAGGTTACCATGGATTTTGTGATAGGGTTGCCTATTACTAAGATGTTGTGTGGGTAATTATGAATAGACTAACTAAGATAACACACTTTATCCTGGTTATAATGGATTATTCCTTAGAGAAGTTGGCATAGTTATACATAGAAGAGATTGTGAGATTGCACGATGTGCCACTTGCTATTATATATGATTGAGACCATAGATTTACTTTTAGATTTTAGACGAAACTACAGGATATTTTGGGTACTTATCTTACCTTCAGTATAGACCTTCACCCATAGACTGATGGACAATCTAGTTAGGTTATATAGATACTAGAGGATATGCTATGGAGTTATGCCATAGAGTTTAAAAAAGTTGGGATCAATACTTGCCTTTGGCTAAATTTGCTTACAATAATAGCCATCAGGCCAGTTTAGGCATGGCTTCTTATGAGGCATTGTATGGCAAGAAATGTAGAACTTGACTTTGTTAGAATGAGGTAAGAGCGAACAAACTTATTGGACCTGACTTGATTAGAGATGCTAAAGAAAAGGTCAGAATTATCAAGGAAAAGCTTAAAGCTATTATGGACAGACAAAAATCATATGCCAACTTGAAATGAAAGGAAATTGAGTATGAAGTCGGTGAAAAGGTACTCATTAAGGTGTTGCCATGGAAAAAGATGCATGGATTTTGTAAAGAGGGCAAGTTGAGTTTGGAGTTTTTCAGTCCATACAAGTTTACAAAATGTATAAGACTTGTAGCTTATTAGTTAGCTTTACCACTAAAGTTGTAACAAATCCATGATGTATTCTATTTATACATGCTATGGCAATATAGATCTAATCATTCTCATGTTATACCTATGGAAGAAATCCAAGTACAACCAGATCTAATGTATGAAGAGGAACCTATGCAAATTTTCATAAGGGAAGTCAAAGAACTGAGAAATAAAGTCATACCATTAGTGAAAGTTCTATGAAGGCACCACAAGATGAAGAAAGCTACCTGGGAAAGTGAAGTGTAAATGAAAGCTCAGTATCCTCACTTGTTTTCACTAGGTAAATTTTAAGGATGAAATTTCTTAAAAGAGCAAGGAATTGTAATGTTCAAAGACCCCAGCTTTTTGAACATTATGTCACAAGACACTGGTAGTGTTTTTTGAGTAAGCAAGTCACACTGAGGTGGCTAAGGGGAAGTACTAATCATAAAACTAACACTGGCAAAATAATGAAGAAAACAAAGTTATTAGCACTAGCCACTGAACCAATATAATTTTTCATGTTGAGAACTAGTGAATAATGACTTAAGTCCGCATATAGTTGTAAAATGGCTAGAATATGCCCAGATTGACTTAGAAATAGCATAACCTGAAGGTCAAAAATTCTAGTAAGTCTAATGGTGGTGAAATTAGAATTTTCTAAGGGTGATTATTATTTTATCTAAATGTTTTGAAAATACAAGTGAATAGTTAATCAAATTTCCATTGGCTTTTGGACCTGAGATTTTAGGAGGCCCTAAATTGAGAATTTTTGTAATTTTTGGCACTAAGAAAGTAATTTTGGAGTCCTTGAATCTTAAATTTACATTTTTGAAGATTAAAACATAAATAAAATTAATTTAGACCATCGGATCACCATATGGCATGATTGTGGCTGTCTTGCTCATAATATAAAAAGTGGCATGTGTGGGATTTCCACTTGTGTGAAACCCTTTCTTCCTCCTCCCTCCCCCTCCCTTAGTCGATGCCATTACTACCACTCTTCCTTTTTTTTTTATTTATTCCACCCCTAAATCTAAGCCAATCTCACAAGTTAATCCCCTTAATTTTGCCTCTACAACCCCTAGATCATGGTTCTGATGAGAGAAATGCAAAGGGATGCCTAATTTGAGAGATTCTAACACTTGGTGAATAGTGACCACTTTGTGTGTAAGTGATTTTCTTTAAGGTTTCATATTTTTATTTGGTAGTATTTGAGGTGTAGATGGTGGATATGTGATTAAATTTTAGTTTAGATATATTTAAAATTTTTTATGAATTTTAAAGTCCAAAACCTATTATGTTTGTGGATAAAGAGAAGAATTTGTTGGAGAGTGAGAGAGAGATAAGGCTTAAAAGGTGTAATTAGAGTGCATTAGAGTCCACTGTAAGTGAATTTAATGAAAAATGTGTTGTATGTCACTTATTTACTCATTTCAAGTATGTGTATGTGTGTGTGTATGGAAATGGTGTAATATATGAGTATATATGTAATTGTGCATGGTATTTTTATGTATAAGATAAGTGGATGAATATGAATGTCTGTACATAAAGAAAAAATTGGAAAACAATGTGTAGGTGTGTGAATGTTAAACTACCGAATGGTATGGCCATGATGTGTGGGTGTGTACATGTGTAATTGAGTGTATATGATATGTAAATGAGTTGATTATTTAGTTATATGCATGATTATTATGAAAAACTAATGTGAATTAGGGTGTATGTGCACTTCGGTATGATGGCCAAATGATGTATATTAAGGCTACATGGTATGTGTACAAGTATTATAGGACGGTCAATGCATGAATAAGCCTTAATATGTGTGATAGCTATAAATGGGATAAAAAAAGGGATGATAACTGGGAAGTATATGCATTTTGGTAACATAGTCATATGGCGAAGTATGGAAATAATTTTATGAATACTTAACCTAATTTTATATAGCAAGACATGAAATTATGGTAATGTGTGAGACCTATTGTTGTGATGTAACATATGATAATTGAATGAAGAGAATGGTGAGGTAATT
Organism: Hura crepitans; assembly: GCA_948208565.1. Classification (NCBI taxonomy): domain Eukaryota; kingdom Viridiplantae; phylum Streptophyta; class Magnoliopsida; order Malpighiales; family Euphorbiaceae; genus Hura; species Hura crepitans. Next base: position 3,303 of record CANXYI010111229.1, read on the forward strand.
ATGGTAATGTGTAAAATGTGTGTATGTGACTTCATGTGTCGTAAAATGAATGATAAGATAAGGCATGGAAATGAAAGAATGATTAAATTAAATAAACAATGAATGATAATTGGAATTGGCCCATATTAGCTAGACCACCTATTGGATAAGTTAACCGATCAACCAGGGGTTAGCAGTTGCTAGTGGCTTTGGTTTGTAAGAATTATTGCCTATTAGATTTTATACGGGTACAACAGTTGAGGTTTTAGATGTGAACCCTACACAACTTTGGGTATTGGGAGGTCTACGAGGGGCATGCTACCTAGATATTTGACATTAAGAGGTCTATGAGGGCTAATCCCTGTTGTCTTATGCCTTAGAATATTGAGAGGTCTATAAGGGCTAATCCCTACTATCTCGATGTTGGGAAGTCCATGAGGACTATCCTTGCCATTCTAATATTAGGAGCTTCCTATGAATTAATCCCTGCTATCTAATGGATTATGGTAGGTACAACTACTGAAGTCCATAATGTAGGCCACTATAAGAGTTTAGATCCCATTATCCAATGTTAAAAGCATTGTCTTTTAAGTATGGGCCTTAAGAGTAAAATAGACAAATGATATAATGTTTTATTATGAGTTTGTGTCATGATGTGAATGACAATAAAATAATGAAAGGATGAGTTAGGTTATCTTAATTATAATTATAATTATAATATAATACATCGGACCTAATGTTACATGAACAAATTGAACACATAACTAGTAAAATGAAATAATGGTAAGACAATTATATATGACTAGAGTGTTTGCTTGGTATATGATACATGTGCATATGATATAATATATGTTTCATTAAATTCACCACTAAGTGCATACTCAGCATGTCAATTTCCTGATGCGTAGGTAGGAGATAGTAGATTTGTAGTCTAGCCTTACCAGGCAGTGCAACAACCAATTTCCTCATAAGGTATACTTTTGATACTTTTGTGTTTAGTATCATACAGGGGCACTCATGCATAGAAACAAGTTGGGGTTCAATTGTATATATAAATTTTTTCATGGTTTATGAATGTTATAAATAGGTTTCACAATGATAATACCTATAAACATATGACATATACATATATAATGCATGTTTGAACCTAATATTGTGATGGCTGAATTGATTATGTGTCATGGTGATGATATGAGTATTCTAAAGGACCAAAAAGGTCCAATATGATGAGATGTTGATAGGAACAATTATAAAAGTGTTCTTTTATAGGTTTAAATTTTTGGTTTTCACCTAAACAACCATTATGCTATCGGATTTTTGTTAAATATGACCCATAACTGACTAGTTAAAATAAACCTATATATAAGACGATAAGAGTTAATGGGCATAATTGAGGAAGGGTTTGAATAAGATAATGAGATTGCAATGTGATATCTCTTATTCGGGTCTGGTGGTAGATCAGGTAAGGGATGCCACATATTATGAGTCTTGTAAATTTTAATCATTTTATAATTTTCATTAAAGATGCTAATTTATTTATTATTCGAGATTAATAATCATATATTATTTCTTATTCTTAATTTATTTATTTCTCTTATAATTCTACATTTACTCTTTAACATTTACTTAAAAGGTTTATATATAAAAATTTCAATCCATGAAATTTTCATTTTTTGAAATTTTACTTATAATATTTTTATCATAGTTGGAAAAACTTAATTCACAAGAAAATAAAATTTTTAGGGACTAAATAATTATTTTCAGATTCCCTTATGTAAAGGAGAAATTACTTTTAGTCCCTTTAGATGTTTATTTTCTTTTTAAAGTCCTATATATTTACTAAATTGACTATTCTACCTTTCATCTAGAATTTCCTTAAATAAACCAATGAAACACCCCCTACTAGATTCCTAAAGAAACTCGATAGGTGATTCACTTTCCACCAGGTTATCTATTTTAAAAATTTCTCCAGACCTACACCCCTTAACACTTATCGATTATTATTAATTGATTAGATATTGCCTAAATCCTTTGTCTATCACTTAGACATTATAGTTTAGGTTATATTTAATTCTAAAATCCATTTGATAGGCTATATTAAACTCCACAAAAATTTAGGCAACATAACATCTACCTGGGTAACATTCTAAAAATGTTGACCTGTAAAAAACACTTCTAATAACCTTAATTAATTATCATGTCACCTTCTAGACCCTTCTAGTCCTCTATCATTATCAACAAATCAACCACAAATAGTCAATCATCACTCAGGCCTCAGGCCCACAAAATAAGAATTAGATAGAAATTAAACCATTCAAATCCACAATCCTATTTATATACATCACATGGTTAACATAATATTATAGATACTAGCAGCTCCTAAGCTTGATAAACCCATAACCTATATTATTTATATGAGTGCCTACTAAAACCATTAAAATGTAAAATTTGATACTCTTTAGTGCCTTTGCTACTACACTGCATAAAGCTTGAGGTTACACTGCTAATTGCTATGACCTGTGCACCAAACATTAGTACGCTGAGTATGAAACTCAGTGGTGAATTTGAAATAATAAAAACTTGTCACAGCAAGCACATAAATGAGTAGAAATGCTATGGATGCATGAATGTAATACATATTTTCCATGTAGCAAATTAATATTATTTTATTAATCATATTACCAAATAATATTACTTTATTAACCAATCTGATAATTCAATTATGTAAAGTTAAGCCTTTTTAGATTGTCTTTAATTTATGTATTTTTATTATCTATCATCAAATAAAATATTTAATTTATTAAGCAGGCCTAATTAGTTAAACTGCACTTTCAGACACTAGACCAAGAGGGAAATCAAACTGTGCAGTGGTTCTGCATTTTAGACCTTGAGCTCTATGTCAGCCCTAGTACAATGGCCTATCTTATGGATCCCAATTGCTGCACTGGCCTAGTATGATAAATAGACAAATAAAATATTATCATGCCACATTTTCCACACCATAATACAGTGCCCATCTTATGGACCCCGACCGATGCACCAGCCTAGTTTGATAAATATATAGTAATATCAACAACATAGTGCAATAGCCTATCTTGTGGACCCTGACTACTGCACTGACCTGATCTGATAAATAAACAAATAAAATCATCATATCATAGTGTAGTGGCCCCTTCTGTGGATCTCAACCACTACACTAGCCTAGTCTTATAAACAAACAAATTTCTAACAGCTGCTAATCCCTAGTTGACTGGTCAACTCATCTAGTGATGTCTAGCTAATGGGCTAATAATCTTTTATTTATGTTTATTTTATTACCAACCATTATTTTAGAATATTTATAACCCAATAATAGAAAATTATTATTTACTTTCTACAGTTTAACTTTAGCTGAATAGTTATAGGTCCAATTTTTGAAAGGGTAATTTTAAGTCTTTTACTTAGGCATTCACAAGTCCACTTTAGGCTTAGTTCCATATCATAATTCAAGCCTTGTTATATATCCATTATAGGTCACATTATGTGTCCTTCTCATATATACATTTTATAGGACAGTTACAGGTTATTTTCCACTATTTACTAGGTATTTTCCCATGCCAATTTGAGGCATATTGACATACCATTCTAGGCCACAAATACTTTCATTCCATTTAACCAAATAAGGCAACAACAATGGCCACACATTGCCATTAAAGTCAAATACACAAAATCTATAATTCATGTCTTATTTCATGCTCTTGTAGGTCATAATTATAGGTCAATTTTATACATGCCTTACAAGCCAATTTTTAAGCCATTTCTTCCACCAATTCTCAAACCCTTTTCTTTACATTAACTAGTCCTATTACATGCCATGTTTCTATGTATGGTTTCACCTATTCCATGCCAATTCCCTTCATACATCACATGATCATGATGTCATGCCATTCATGCATATCACACATCATAACATACCATACTTATCATACCTACCATAGAATACATACCTTTTGGCCATAGCTTGTTTATGGCCATACACATGCATTTTCCATAGTATATCAGATATACATATCATATAGCATATTGACATTTTCTAGCCAACTTCATTATATGCACATTCATATCCATACCATCCATGACAATTCCTATTACACATACCATACAAACATGCCATACGCATGACTTACAAGCTAAGATACATCATTAAACCTCTTAGCCACACCTAGTACTTCCCTTATTCATGCATTTCCTCACCACACACACACATCTATCATCCAATCTCATGTCATACACACCATGTACCACTATATGCACCACATACATATGACATATCAACTAACCCCATGCCACTTTACAAAGCCTTACCTCTCGACCAAAATAAGATCATAGCTTTACACCTATTTTTTTCCACCAATTCAACATATAAATCATTAAATTCATACATAGCCAATATCACACTAAGCTTACAACTATAATTCCACATAATTCATGCTTAAACTAAAACTTCTATACACAAATTCATGGTAACTTATAAACAAACACAATATAGCATGCCTTTATTCAATCAAATTACCTATGTCACCTTTGAAGCTTTTCCCACACCAAAGAACCCTTAACTACCTTGATTCACCACATTTCCTCCATGGCTTATAGACACACCCATTTCACTTAGAAAATTCATGAAAAATTCTATAACCTCCAATTGAAAATCTAAGAACATGGGTAGTCTTAAGATGATGAAATCCTCCTAGAAATAAAATAAAAAGTGAAGGAAACCACTTACACATGAAATTGAATTCTTAAACTACCCTTTATGCATACTTAAACTTGAATTATTTTTCTTGATTTCTATGAGCAACAATGGTGTCCCAAACCTTTAAGCATTAATTCCTAACTACTTAAAGTGATTTTTGGCGGAGGAATAAGGTGGAATTGGTGGCTTTTGGTGGTAATAATGGTGGCATTTCGATAGGAGTGGCATTAAGAAATAGAGAGGAGAAAATAAGGAAGAAAGGTGACGTAAAGTGGTTTGGTCAAATAGATGTACATGTGGCTAAGTGGGTTTTATATAGTGGGGCTGGGATGGCTCAAGTGGTGACACGTATCACCCGAGCATCCCGAAAATGCTTAATTTCGGCTAAAACTTTGAGAAATTTTTAAAATTCACTCAAACCTCCAAAAATTAATGTATTTATTCTAAAAATCCTCAATTGAGCCTATTTAGGGCCATGTAAAATTTCACAGTAAAATTCCATTAGCAAGTTAGTTAATTAATTCCTCAAAAAGTTGAGAAATTTTGAAAATTTATTGAACAACCTCGAAAAATTAAAATTCCTTCATTAATGGTCTCAAGGGAATTTTTGACATTTAGGGTATGATATTTTTAGGTTTGTCTAGGCATATCCCAGGTCATTCTCAATCTAAGTCTATCTGAGCCGATGGCCCAATAAATTATGGCCTAAAATAATTTATTGGTTCTCATAAATTTTTAAATTAAGTCTTTTCATCATTTTATGGCCAGTCAAAGTTTCATGACCAGTATACCCCTTCTCTAGCCTCATGAAGGTACCTCAAAACTTAGGGAAGCCTATTTAAGCCTCAAAGGTACTATTCACGAAGCCTCAACTTATGGTCGTTACAACCAATCTAAGGTATATTAGTCTTTTCAAACCATTTACCATAGATATAAAGTCTCTTATCTTTTTTCTCTTTACTTTTTCTCTTCTTTTTTCTTAGCAATCATCAATCTGTCTTCTCTTACCATTCTCATTTCCTTTCTTTTTTTTTCTCTAACCTAGTCGAACCTTTCTTTTCCCTTTGATCTTTTCCTTTTCATTTCACGTACCTCCTTATCTCTTTTTCTCTTATGCTCTTCTTTTTTCCTTTTACCATAATCAATCTAAATCTTCTATAACATCTTAAAACCTCTCCTGCTCTAACTCCTTCTAGCTGTAGGTATGACAATGGCAAAGCTACCTTCTCTTCTTTATATCCTCAGTCTATGAACTAACTTCTAAGTACTCCAAACATGATAAAATCCTAGCATCAAACCCAGTTGCTATAAAATTAGAGCCTATTTATCTTAGACAAACATTTGTAAGCTCTGCAAGATTCAAAGAGTAGTGTATGCATTATTAATTGGGATCTAGTTTATAGGTTGGATTTTGGGTTTGCTAGGCATAATCTTAAAAAGGGTTGGGCTGGATCAAGGTTTATTCAGTAGAGGCAACATTAGATTATGAAGACATGTAAAAAATGTAGAGTTAAATTTGGTGAAACTTAATAGAAATGAAAAAGTATCATCAGGAGAATGGTGGCCATTAATTAGAGTTATGATAGAATTAGGCATAAATAAATGACTGATGATTAACTTTTGGGAGAGAACTAGATTATGAAATTCAATGATGAATCAAGAATGGGATTGGATTCCTTTATCAGTAAATGGTGAGGTTAAAAGGGAGTCAACAAAGATAGAGATGATAATGGTGGAGCTTTGGATTTTTGACTTATGCTCTATTTCAAGGTAATGCAAAGATAAATGTTCTTTTTTCTTTCCTTCTTTTTTTTTTGTTTTGCATACATATGTGAAAGCCATTAAAATGAAGTTTTTTTTTGTTGTAATACACTAAGGGGTGAACTATGTTACTATAGTCCTTTTGATGGTTTATCATACTAGCTGTTGCTCTATTTTTTAGACTTATTTATTTGGATTTATCTTTGAGATATGAGTGTTGCTAAATTACCAAGCTTTTTTTGCATGTGATTTGGGAATTTTTGTATTTTTACTATTATTTGATTTTATGATTTTGAATAGTTTAATATGTGAGAATGATGTTTCTAATCCATTCTACCTTATTGGTATATTGTTTTGATATGGATCAACATTTATATACATTTAACTTCCTAATTTTATTTTGATATTTACTTGTGTATGAGAATTACTTATTGATATTATTTAAATGACATGTTTAGGTTTTTTTATTTGTAGTAGTTATTTGGATAATAGTGAGTTAGAACTCATTATTCTAGATTCATATCTTTTAAATTTTTAATTCCATATCTCAATTCATGCCTAAACAATGAATATTGCTATTCTAAATATTGATATCCTTATTCTTAGTCTATATTATGGCTTTCATCTATTTGATTCTATATTTTATTTATATACAAGATTCATATTTTATTATTTTTTTCTAGATGCCCATTTAATCTATAAGTTTTTATTTTATTACTTAGAAAAAAGA
>CANXYI010111358.1:0-14447 GCA_948208565.1 Hura crepitans
TTGGGGGCATTTAAGTATTTTTATATGGTTTGGGCAAAGTTTTGTTAAATATCATTTTCCTAAAATTTATTGGTCATAGAGTAACATAATTGCTATTGATGCAATTTAATCCATGCATATAGTAATCATGAAGTTATTAATTAGAATAGTATGTTGATGCATGATTTTTGGTCTTAGGTTAATTATGCACTTTAAATGAATAATATGTTTTAACTCATTTTTTTAGCATATTTCATTTTTCTTCCAAGTAATACCTAGAAATACTTGAATAGTTTGCATTTGCTTATAATGATTATTACATTATTATGTTACATATATATCACGTGTTTGTTTTATTGTATCTACTCTATTCCACGAATTGAATGAAGTAATGCATTATTATAGTTAGACTTGTCAAACGGGTAGGGCAAGGTCGGGTCTAGTCAATATTGGGTCAGACCACTTTAGGTTCGAGTCAGATCCTGCATCAAATTCATTTTTCACATAATCAGATTGATTGATTTAATTTATATTAATTTTTTAAATATTAATATATTTCAACCACTTTTAAATATCAATAACTTATAAAAACTTTAAAAAATAACTTTTTCTTTTAAAATATTATTTTCTTGAAAAATTATGAACAAATATTATTATTATTATTATTATTAAAAATAGAAATTGGCAAAAACATAACAAGAAAAATAAAGATAAAAAAAGGAAAAGATGAAATACTAATAGAAGAAAAGCCGACACGAAATTAATGAAAATTAAGATAAAATCGTTAACGATAAGCAATAGAAAAATGGCATTGAATGGGTATTCGTCCTCCCAATTCGGCCAGCCAGTAATTTTTTCGAGCTTGAACAATATATTCATTACTAAAAAATAATCCAGTCTGCTTAAGTTATTATTTATTTTTATTTTACTTATTTTTTAATACATATTTATATAATCTATTCTTATAACATATTTACATATTATCTAATTTTATATTTTTTATGCTATGTTATATTTATTTTTTTGTATAATTATTTTTCATATAACATATTAGATACTTGTAAATTTTAAAAACATATTTTTATAATTTTTTATTCACATATAATATTAATTTTTATTTTTTAATAATTTTTTGATACTCATTGAGATGGCCTAGTCTGATCTACGGGCTAATTTTTTTTTACTTTGTCCGTCCAAAGCATTTCAATACCTAAATTTATTTTATATATAGAAAAAATAACATTGATAGATTTACTTTTTCTTTTTCAAATAATTGATTTAATGTTAATAATTGAAATAATTAAAAATATATTTTTTAAAAAATTCGGGTTGTCACGCCATTCAGGTCAGTTTTGTGTCGACCCAATCCAGTTTTAGGTCGGGTCTGGCCATAAATTTTTCGGATTTGGGTTGGGTCATGCATCGAGCCAAAATCGGGTCACTTTTTTCATGCAGATTCGGATTGTGTTTTAGTCATTGGTCAGAAATTGACAAGTCTAATTAAAGTTATATCAATAAATAACTTAAGAAAATGATAGTTACTATTATGGTAATAGTAATAATAATCTCATTACCATTAGAAGTGGAGGATGGCAATAATTTTATCATAAAAAATGAAAGAACACAAGATCAGTGAAAATAAGCCATTTAAGAAATATATGACTAAATACTTATAGTATGTATTACCGTATTGATTAAATTTTTATGAAATCTCCATTAAAAGAAATGGAAAAATATGAATATGAAAGTGCATATGCATGCAAATATACAATTATATCATATAGTTTTACAAAATAAGGTTTTGGTGCTTATTCCTTAATTAATGCAATAATACATTACATGTATGTTTAAGTTTGTTATGGTAATTATAGATGCTTAAAGTTTGGTTTATGATGATAACTAGAGATAGGCTCAAGCAACAAAGCAAGTAACCTGAAATCTAAGTCCGCACGGACTAATATGGCACAGGTCTGCCCGGACTTGATGATATGAGGTTCACACCATAGCTAGCTTAAACCAGTTAAGCCCAAAGTCTGCACGGATAAGCCAAGGCCCATGTTTGCACGGATTAACCTAACCTGGCCCAAAACCTATAGATTGACAGGAAAGCCCACAACTTAGGTCTGCATGGACTAAGCCGTACAAGTCCGCGTGGATTTACCTACATAAAACTTCCGTAAGTGCGGGATTCCTGTTCAGGCACTGAATCTTAGTCCTAGAGGGATTCTATCACATTTGGACGAAATACCTTAAATCCTAAGCCTATAAATACCCTTATAAAGAGAGAATGAGGGGGAGGCTCAAGAGAAGCTCAGGAGGAAGCTGAGAATAAAGATTCACAGCAGCTAATAAACCCATCCATGAGTTCAGGCGAGAACTCTAAGGAGGAATTGCTCTACTAGTCCTAATAGCCCACATACAAATTCTATTCGTCTAAACCACTACACTTTTGCATTGTTGACTTGCAGTCCACCTATAAGGGTAAGATCTGAGGCCTCTCATTGTACAGATTCTTGTTATTTTCATAAACTTGTGATCTCAAAGGATTGATTATAAGTGAGACGATTCTATATAATCTCCACTTTGATCATAGGAGTAGGTCGTCATTTCAAATTGTTTCATGTTGTAAATTGTCTGTTTCTATGTTACAACTTTTCTGTAATCTTCGTCCTAATCACACGGACCTATATCTTAGCATAATTAAGTCCACACGGATTAACTTTATTGGTATATGCATGATTTCTAGTCTGCACAGACTTAGGTTCAGTAACAGTGTCCTATTTTCCTTATATATCATGCTTTAATATATTTTGTTTATCTTGTTAATATCATTTTATGATGTTAGCATGTGGTGTAAATATTACATCTCATAATCTGTGCATATTTTTGACATACTGAAATTGTTGTAAAGTCCGCACGGACTCCCTCTCATGAGGATCTTAGTTTGCACAGACATATTTGTGTTAAGCATATTTGTTCTGCTATGAAGTCTGCACGGACTCCATCTCCTAAGGAACATAGTCCACACGGACGTATACTTTGATTTCCAATTTTAACATGTATTTTTATCTCGTCTTCTTTTATGAGTCTTTGTGAATCCTTTTATATGGTATTGTTAATTTCTGTCTTTAAGTTGTATGCAAGTGATCGTTATCACTGGAGTAATAGTTCTGACAGACTTATAACCCTTATGAACAGTAGTCTACACAGATATATGACGAAGCCTCATAGAGTCCGCACGGACCTAACGCCGTACAAACGGGACCAGTTTTATACTTTGAATTATTTCTTTTGGTTTTCTACTATTTATACTTCATTGCTTATTCTGGGATTGTAATAGCTAGTAAATAACTTATTTTACACGTTAAAATCTAACTTCACATCAAAAGGTTTTTTACCTGATTAAATGGTGTTTTCCTTAACAGAATAGATTTGTATTTTCTTAATTAAAAGTCACAATAATAAAATGTATTTTCAGAGGCCAATCTCCTAGAGATGGGAGTTTGATAATTATCGCCAATTTTTATAGAATTACGGGTAATTGTTAGGTCAAACAATAACTAATGAATAACACGCTTTTTGGATGTGCAATTTACTTCTTTACATGAAAATACGACATAACTGTTTTAAATATAATGCATCTTGAAAAGAGATTGATAAACATTACAATATATAAATAAAGCATATTATTAAGGTATAAATAAGATCTAAATTTCAAATCTTTTTAGTATAGAATATTAGAAGTCCTGCTGTAGAGGTCAGGTGACGACTCCATTAGTCACTCTTGTCTCTGATAAAAAACATCATAATCTCTAAAATAATATATCTTAGAAATATATGATTGATATATTTAGAATATATATATTTAAAATATTTGAAATAAATAAATAATTTTTTTTACATTTGAAAATAATAAATCAAAAATCGAAAAAGCGAAATTGAATAGATAAAAAATAAGTAAATGCATTTTTCATTGTTACAATTTGATACCCAATTAATTGAGGCGTATAATATGTAAGTGTTGCAACTTGCAACTTTATTTATGGGTTTTTATATATTAAGGAAAAAGGCACAAAAAAAAGGAGGAGAAAAAAAGATAGAGGGGAAGGAGAGAGATAGACTAATACTCCGTTTGAATGACAATTCTTCGTAATTTCATAATGTACTGTTTTTTATGATATCGTACGATTTTATAATGTACTGTATTGAACAATGTTTGGAATGACTATATAATTTTTTATAATTTTATAATTATTTTCTATTTGGATCGATTGTATTGTATTGTACTGTATAGATAAATTACTTTATTGCCTTTATTCAGTGTAATATTTATTTTTATTAATAATCACTCATTTTATTATACATGTACATTATACTCACACACAACCACATAATAATTTTTTATTTTACAAATAAAAATAAAAATAAATAAATAAATATTTAAAAAAATTAATAAAATAATTAATAAATATATAGAAAATAAATTTGAAAAATAAAAAAATCATATTAATTTTAATAAAATGAAATAAAAATAAATTTTTTAAGGCTAAAAAAATCAGATATAAAGAATAAAATACATTTGCAAGCTAATCACAAAAAATTAAAAAATTCATATTTTTTAATTACTTAATATATAAAAAAAGTAACAAATAAAAAATAATAAATAAAAAAATAACACATAAAAAATAATAAATAAAAAAATAACACATAAAAAATATAAAAAAATAATAAATAAAAAAATAATAGATATAAAAGATAAAAAAATAATGAAAAAAATAATACTTAAAAAAATAAAAAATACATAAAAAAAGATAAAAAAAAAGAAAAATGTACCAAAATGGAGAGAAAAAAAAGTTATTGTGATTGAATAAAAAAATAAATGAAAATAAATTTATATTTATAGTAAAAAAATAAATGAAAGTTAAAATTAAAAAATAAAATTATTATATAATAAAAAATTACCGAATTGGCAGTATTTTTTATTATTCTAAAATTATAAAATAAAATGTACGACATCACCATTTTATATAAAGGAGGGTAACAGAAAAGTACAGAGAAGAAACCACAAAGATGGTTTGGCGTTTGATCGATTGATCAACCGCATTTATAAAAGAAAAGTAGAAAAAATGGAAGGAGCAGCGAAGCTAGGAATGCTGGAGAGTTTCATGAAAAACCATAAAAAATCATTGAAATCGTTGTTCCAGAGAATAAGATCCGGCGAAGATGGTTCCCATGATTCACCGTACACATCCCCTAGACCCATCCCTCAGCTATCCACTCTCGCCAATTCCGTCGTCGCCCGCTGTTCCAAGTAATCAAATTATAATTTTATTTTAATGAAATTTCGTTTTTTCGATTTTAATTCCATCGAATTTAATGGCATTTCAGGATCCTTGGAGTTCCTACCCAAGAGTTACAGCACCATTACGACATTGAGCTTCCTGAGAGCGTTAAGCAACTTTTCACTTACGCCAGAAACTTCCTTGAGTTCTGTTCCTACAAAGCCCTTGATTCTCTCACTAGTAACCCTAGTTATTTGACCGACAAGGATTTCCGTCGCTTGACATACGACATGATGCTCGCCTGGGAGGATCCTAGCGTTGACACCCAATCACAACATAAAGTATTGTTACCTGCTCTCCATTTCTGAAATGTATAATATTGCAATATACTAATTCTTTCAATTCCTGGCCTCGTGAATCGGAGATTCTTTTCTAAACTTGTTTTCATATTCAGGAAACTGCTTGTCCCAGTAACCAGCCGGAGGAGGATGAGGATGGGGGATCATTCTTTTATTCAAATCCCACTAACATGGCTGTTCAGGTTCTTTTTTCTTTTCTTCTACATACAGTATAGAGGCTGCATCACATTGTCACTGCTAAACATAAAAAATGTGCACTTTTATGGACTACTATGTGTAAAATTATTAGAAATATCTGTGGTTTACCTGTCATTTCATGCATCACTAAATTTCCACTTCGACAACATCAGGTTGATGACACAAGAACTGTTGGCCGAGAGGCTTTTACACGCATAGCTCCTGCATGTGTTGTCATTGCAGATATTATGACTGCTCACAATCTTTTTGATGCACTCACGAGCTCCTCAGGCTACCGGCTTCATTTTCTCATTTACGATAAATACATTCACAACCTGGACAAGTATGGAATTTCTCATTGGTCTCTATCATTTTTTTTTTCTTTTCTTTCCAGTTATTCATGTGCCTTTGCTATTGCTTGCCTTGGAAATGTCATTAGCAATACTTCTACATACATTGTTAAAATTGTTCCTGCATCTTTTTGTAATATTTGCCTGGATAGTTCCTGCCTGCATCTTCACGATGCATTTTCAGTTGCTCAGTTGATTGCCAAAAAGAGAAAAACAATGACTAATTTTCTTCCAGTGCATGTGAAAGTTGTTTTAGCCAAAAGAAACTAAGAAGTATGGATATAATACGTATTCTTGTGAGCAGTATTTGTATTACTAGTAGGCTGATAAATTTAAGGCATTTGCAAATGATAGGATTAAATCCTTAGGCTCAATTTTCTTTTTGCTCCTTCCATCCACATGCTGCAATTTATATCTTTCATAGAATTGGAAGAAAGGAAGAAAATCATGAAGAATTAAAGTCTATATTATTTTTGTCCAAAATGCTTTGAGATTGCATTGTGCTCTTAAATATTCCTTCACATCTATGAGGTCATGTGCTGGTGAATCAAATTGCCATTATTGCTTTCGCAAACAATTTTCTTTGCTTTGTGGGCTGCTGTGAGTTTATGGATTCGGTTAATCTTTCTTTCTGAGATGATAGCTTTTGTTTGATGTACAATTCGTTTGCTGCAAGTTATATGTATTCTTTAGTCAAAGGCAACGCAATGTTTTTGACAGGGGTGGACTATCGTGAGAAACTACCTCACAGGTATGAGACAGATATGGTTCTAATTTTGCTGGGTATCTCCCAAGGGGTCTGTCTCTATATATTACTTTGCTCGGCATTGTCCTGTAGGTTTATAAATCCTTAAACAATGCCTTGGCTTCTTGTTTTATTGGTGTCTTTTTGATAATTTTATATTTAGGCTCCTTGAGAAATTCAATTCAAATGGTAGGAGCTGTATTAATAGGTTTATGTAAAAGTGCAAAAATGTGCCTGGATTTTGATTATTGTAGGAAGAAAAGATGAAATGAGGATGAACTTCTCAATAGACAAAAAGCTGTGAAAATCTTTAGCTTGATGTTTTTGTTTCCCAGGTTTTATTTATTTTTAATATTGCCTTACGGTTCCTTATTCTGTAGGATTATTAGGGCAGCAAAAAATAAACCAGGGCCCTTTTCCAATCTTCAGCTTGCTGAGGGAGAAATCATTCTTGACTTTGACGGGACCGTCCCCACTCAACCCATTCTGCAGCATATTGGAATATCTGCGTGGCCTGGTAAGTTACTGAATTAATTACAGTGGATAAATACATCTCAAGTGTCAAGAAACTTAGGTGTTTATACTATTCATGTTTGTAATTTTATAGTATTATCATTGATCAGTTTATTTGTTTCTGCATGCTGTAGCATGTAACTTAACACATGCTACTTTTGACAGTGTCTATCAACATTTATAGGTATGTGTGTGACTGTATATTTGTATTATCTCTATGTGTGTGTATTTGTGTGTCCCTTTAATGTTGTAGTGGAAAGTTGAGTCATAGGCTTTACTAGCCACTCCTTATCTTAAGCTGGAGGCCTTGGCTTTTCTTGATTTACAGTTTCTCTAGGCAAATGAAAAGGCATTAGTACAAGATCAATTCCGGTTATATCTGATTTTTATATTCATGGGAAATTCCATTACGAATATGTTTGTTGTTTATAGGTCATCATTATCATCATTATCATATTTTCAGTTGAAATGTTCTTATGAAGATGTATTGGTTGCAATTATCCATAATAGTGATAAATTATTATGAGGCCAAATGACCAAATCACGATCTTCACATTAGTTATTTTAGAACCTTATTTGAAAGATAAATATTTAAAATATTAATTTTAGATCAAAATTATTCTCGCTTTCTTCCCTCTACTCCATTCATGTTCTTACTTAGAAAACCAAAATCTCAAAAAAATTATACCCCTAGGATTTGCTTCAAGTACCTACAATTCTGCTGTAGTCTTTATCTTGCTTACACACCTTTCTTTCACCCTTAGGCTTTTGCATTTTATATCTCAAGAAAATCACCATTTTAAGCAATTAGGCTCTTATGAAGAAGTTATCAATGAGTTTGAAAATGCAAGTGAAAATGTTAGTAATGGTGCTTTTGTTTCAAGATTTGAGCAAGAAGAGGAGAAGTGGATGTGTCCAGATATAGGAAAAAGGAATTGACAAATTAGAGAATATGGGCAGCAATTGAAGGAGACAATTGGTTTGGGGCCAACCACAAGGATGTGTTTGTTGGCCGTTAATGACTCATATCTAGACAAATTTGTGGGTTAGGGAAGCTTTGTTGAGCTTATTGCTTTTGGTCGATTCTCAAAAAATGTATAATTTTCAGCTAAGCAAAATTTTCATGCTGCAAATGTTGTTGCGTTAATTCTTGTGGCTTTGAATTCTTGTGTTTCTTAGATTCCTTCCAATAGTTGGATGACCTAAAGAGAATGTGTAAGGAAGGGTTAGATCGTAATTGATCTCTTGGGAAGGAGTGAGAGAGTTTCAAGATCTCAATGTGAACTAGTGTGAATTACTAGAATGGCAATTAGGGAGGGAATGGGTCTAGTCATGTAGTGTAAAATTCAACACTTGGTTATTTGCAGAGGTAGCTTATGAAAGTTTATTGGTGACTCCTTCCAACTTCACATGATATAACATTTCAACATTTAGTTCAACACTCGGGAAGGTGGATCTGATGCCATTGTTAGGATCTGAGTCCTACCGGGATTACTGTTCTAATGGCCATAACAGTATGGACCTTGATCACTTGACTCCAAAATCAGCCATCTGGTTGTTGTTAGTCATTCAGCAGGATCCTTATATGGCATTGGATCCAAAGTGCCTTACAGATGCCTTATAAGAAAGCAGGGCAAAGATTGTCGTTGTATGCCATTCAAATGTTATATAGTATTTTTTTTTTCAATTTTTGTTAATTTTTTGATGTACTTATTATATGAAAGGTGAAGATCAAAATCATCAGATTAATATTTATAATGCATGAATTATGGGAATTTTTTTCTTTTGGCCTTATCTTTAAATTGTCAGCCTCATAAAAGATGTCATTTTTAAAACCACCGAGCTGTTACTTAGCAATCAAGTATTGGTCTTGTGGTGCAAGAAGTCTAGAGTTAATCCGGCCACCTTCATCCTTTCAAAAATTCCTAATGATTTTGAAATGAATCATGATTACATGCCAAGTTTGGCCAAGTCAAAGACGTATAAACTGAAAGCAAATTGCTTAGTCATGTTACATGTTATTCTTTCAATCTTGATTCTTATGTAGAGACATTATACACAAACAAAATGACTGAAATGTTTAGTTTTTGAGCCAGCACGATCCATTTATTGATAAGTATAAAATAAACTTTGTTAAAGACTATGATTATGCTTGTTTACCAATTTACATACTTGCTGTGTTAATTTATTACAGCCTTCTGTTTGTTTAGGTCGGTTAACACTGACTAATTATGCTCTGTACTTCGAGTCATTGGGAGTTGGTCTGTATGATAAAGCAGTTAGATATGATCTGGCAATGGATATGAAACAGGTCGTAAAACCTGAATTGACTGGACCATTGGGTGCTCGCCTCTTTGATAAAGCTGTGATGTACAAATCAACTTCTGTGTATGTTATCTTCCATCCCTGCTTGAAGAATTTTTATGTTTTTTGTGCATTTGTATATGTCATCTGTCAAGTGTTAGTGTAAGCTCCTAGTACTTATGAGGATATTGTTAACTTCTTCTTGTTTCCTCTCTCTTTCTCTCTCTCACACTCAGAGTAGAGCCTGTATATTTTGAGTTCCCTGAATTTAAAGGTAATTCTCGACGAGATTATTGGCTAGATATATGCATTGAGATCCTGCATGCTCACAAGTTTATCAGGAAAAACAAATTCAGAGAGACTCAGCAACTGGAGGTACTGGCAAGGTCTATTCTAAGCATCTTCCGCTATCGTGCTGTTAGAGAAGCTTTCCAATTCTTCTCATCCAGTTACAAAACTGTACTTCCATTTAAACTAGCTGAAAGTCTTCCTAGAGGAGATATGATCTTAGAAACTCTTTCAAACCGCTTAGCGCTCCTAAATGTCATTGCTTCCCCATACAATGTTGATGGATCTGCAAATGCAAAACAGCAGCCAAAGCTTTCACCAGTTGCACTTCTGACACTTAGTAGGCTTGGATTTGCTTTACAAAAGGAGTTAGATCTACAAGGAGAAGCAATGACAACTGGAGATCTTTGTGCTGGTGAGATAAATTCCTTGGAGATGGCAGTCAGACAGTCAATATCAAATATTGTAAAGGCTGAAGCTGCGCAGGCAACTGTGGACAAAGTTAAGGTGGAAGGAATTGATACTAATGTTGCAGTAATGAAGGTTGGTTGCAATATTTGGCAATTACTGTTTTCGGAGCTAAAATCGCTTTTAGACTGATGTAAACTTCTAAAGAAGTATCATGAAAATGGCTAAATTTTTCTTGGAAAATTTTATGGTTAGCCATTTCTACATTCTTTTAGATGGACGACCTGATTAGCCAATATGATCTTGGATGCTGTAAGTCAGCCAACTAACAAGATCTCTTATTGTGACTGGTCTAATAAAACCTTTTATACATCAAGTTGGTAATTTTTTCTAGGGCTTTTAAACATTGCAATTTTCTTTTTGGGGGGTCCTTTTATGGACTGTTCTACTTGTTTGGTAAGAGTCATCAAAATGGACTGCCATTTCACAAAACCTAATATGTTGGCCACTTGAAAATTTTGCTTTTATGAATAAAATATCATGTTTTTGCTTTTAATTCTCCCATTTTGTTCGATGCAGGAACTGCTATTTCCAGTTAGTGAACTTGCTAGCTGTCTTCAGATTTTGGCCTCCTGGGAAGATCCATTCAAGTCAGTGGTGTTTCTGGTAACATGCTGCCTTGCTATATCAAGGTGACTTTTCTTCTGCTGCAGTTTGGATCGTGTGTATGATTATACTACATGGATCCTGCTCCTCATTCTAACAATTGGTGGCAAGTTTGTTTTGTTTTGTTTTTTTTTTTTTTTTCCTTTTTCTTTCCCTCTTCCTTGTTGCTTGTATCTTTAGCTTATTAAGGAACGTAGCTTTATCAATCCAGTAATGTTTCAGATAAAACTCAAGTAAAAGGTGTAAAAGTTCCAGACTCATGTTTGTAAAGGCTGAGGCAAATAAAATCTTGGGGATTTCAAGCTCGATTAGTGCCATTTGATATGGATTTCTGAGGGCATTCATAATAAATGGTTTAAAACATTGAATCTTTACTATGGAGCATGGCAGCCACCCATAGGACAGTGAGGAATTGTTACTGTCTGGCAGTAGATAAAGTTTGCTGCCTGGATTGTAAGTTCAAGAGGAATTTAGAATGAGTTCAGAGGGACAATAGTTCGTATCTTATATAGCACTCTGGTGGAGGCATAGATGGTGTTGAAGAAAGCTTACCGGTTAATCTAACATCCAGAAATCATTATGTGAACAGGGAACAATAACATCTGAATAAAATTATGCCAGCATTGGCGTTTTTAACATGAACATTGTTGGTGATCATTATCCCATCCTACAACCTGTAGTCATGATCAAGGACCAAATTCAATGGTTGCAGGACTATAGGATGGAATCCTTATCAAACACTTCATCCATAAGCTTGCTTGAATATTACTCTTGAGGATTTCTTAGCCGTGTTGAGAAAATGAATGGCTATCATGCCCAGAATTAATATATTTCATTGCATTCTCTTCATATATGAGATAAAAATGAAAGCGAGATTTTTCCTAATTTGATGAGATAAATATGTGTAATAGACCTACCTCATGGTTTCCTTGGCTGCCAATCTGAATTGGTTACTTTCCATTTTCCTAATCCATTGCAGGCTTATATTGGGTTTTGAATATAGAATAGGAATAATCCTCTGGTTTTAATAAACTAGGCTGTCTAAACTCCAATTTGATTTGGATGTGAAATCTCTCAGTTCCAGTTATTTCTTGGAAACAACAAGTGGTTTGAGATACTGCATGTTTCATTGGAAGCAATTGTAAAAATTCTCCACTCAATCTGGTAAACTGCAGGCTTCCTAGCTGAGTTGGGATATAGCATACATGGATTCACTTGAATTTTTGGTGGAGAGCATTTGCACCTTTTAGTATAAACAATTGGCTGTAAATCTCCAAATGATTGTGCATAGGTTTGAAATCTATTTGTCGATGCGGATGCTAAAGGAGTTGCAAGGCTTTTCAAAAGGTTTTGAGATGCCATAATTAATATTCTATAAAAGTTGGATTGAGATGTTTTCGAGTAAGGAACGATCAATTTGAATCTTTTTCTACAGTTTGTTTGTGTTAATATAGGGAGGGAGTAGCTTGCACAGGATTGAGGAAGTCTTAGATATTTTAAAGGTTGATGATGATTGTCATGACATCATTCTACTTTATTTCTGCATGCAAGAGGTATAGGGTCCACAGTAACACCTAAACTATAAAGCTGAGAGTCAATGGAAGCCTGAGTTTATGTGGATCTCTTAGAACTCTTGTTTACTTCTCTAACATATTGAAAAAGCCGATGTTACTTGGCTGTTATTTTGCAACTTTACTGCAACTTTACATTTTTGCACTTAGGATGAAGTGTTTCTTTCAAGTAGGTTGATACTTCTGTGTTTGTTCCGATACTCTGTCACTGCAATGACATTTGGATTTAGTGTATGTAGTTTTATTGGATAAATTTGAGAATTTTGATTATATGTTAAATTAACAAACCAGCTGTAATGCTGTAATTTGTTCTGATGTGCAGGGGTTGGACCAGGTACATGTTGCCATCAGTTTTCGTGTGCTCTGCACTTTTCATGTTCTTCCGTAGGCATTTCTACAAAAACGAAACTTTAGAGGCCTTCAGAGTTAGAGCACCACCTAGTAAAAATGCTGTAGAACAGCTGCTGACATTACAAGAGGCTATCTCACAAGTTGAAGCACTAATTCAGGCTGGGAATATTATTCTTCTGAAGATCAGAGCTCTTCTGTTTGCTGTTCTTCCACAGGTACAATGCTTATCATGTAGCCACCCAAATTTCTCTGCTATTTAGACCGCCTGAACTTGGAAATGAAAGTTGAATTTGAATTAATATTTAATATCTCAAAGAAACTTCTGGATTTGAAATGAAGATATGTTCACTCTTGGAATATGACCCATATGGTAAGCAATCTCAAAGAAACTTCTGGATTTGAAATGAAGATATGTTCACTGTTGGAATATGACTATATAGTAAGCAACTGGGAAATATAGGAGGGTGTCTTGCAGGAGACAATGAATTTGGACGCTGTTCTTTTGAAAGGTCTGTCACAGGCATGTTCATATGAAGCTCTATTTCATATTGCATACCACTAGGAACATTTTTTTCCCTCTCATGGGGCATGGTCCCAATGCTGGTTTGTTTGAATTCTTTCCTATTGTCCGTGGCTTTGGCTGTTGGAACAGGAATTTGGTGACTAAAATGCGGTAAAATATTGGATAAGCAGTTATTTGCATTTTTCCATGCTAGACTTGATATTTAACACGAGCATAGATGCGATTGTTACTGAAAGACAACAAAGTGGATTAAAACTGGCAGTCCTATTTCTTCGTCTCATTTGTGATAAGATTGTTGGTTGTTGGTTTTGTTTTGTCCAGTTCATTAGGTTCATGGGTATACTGAAGAAACATATTGTTGACCAAAACCTACCAGTCTTTATTTATCTGAATTTCTATGCTTGCCAGGCTACAGAAATGGTCGCTCTAATCCTGGTCATTGTAGCTGCCATGCTCGCATTTGTGCCATTGAAGCACTTAATTCTGCTTGTATTTTTGGAGGCTTTCACACGGGAAATGCCTTATCGGAAGGAAAGCAGTGAGAGGTGCCGGAGACGGTTAAAAGAATGGTGGATTAGAATACCAGCAGCTCCAGTTCAGCTCATTAAACTTGATGAAAACAAAAAAAATAAGTGAATAACCCTCTTGAGTATGGACTGCTTGGCTTGTAAATTGTTTGTGCGGAAGGACACGGGGCGCAACCAGAAAGCTTATACGTTGTACAGAAGTAGGGAGTCTCTAATTACGTATCCTTTTCATTTTAATGTATATAATTGAACATCTGGTCCCCAGCGAGGGATTAATCATAATTTCGGAGATATATAACCAAAGACAGTGAAGATCGTTTTTCCCTAATCAAATGATAAACTTTCATTTGAAGCTTTAAAATTAAGGAAACTGAGTGCGAGTGCAAATCCCTAAAAAAAAAAAA
>CANXYI010111404.1:0-14092 GCA_948208565.1 Hura crepitans
ACTCAGTGTATCGGTGTTCCGATGCGCAGGTTGTAGATAGAGGGACAAGCAGCATCAGACGAGGAGCTCAGTATAGCTGAACACAAGTCTTTTTGGTATATTGTTTTTCTTTCTTTTGTAAGATGTATAGGTATGCACTCATGCAAATAGTGGGTATAGGTTGTATGTTGAACTGCAATATTATATATATATATCATGGTGGGTTTGTAAATGCCTATTTATTTGTGGGTCTCTGACCCTATGATTAATAACTGATGAATACTATCTATGATTTGGAGGACCAGAGGGTCCATTGGAGTTTGTGGATGTTGTTTAGTGTTTAGAAGTGTTTTTCTTACAGGTTCAAATTTGGGTTAGGTAATAGGGCAGCATAAATATTAAGAATGTCCGGTAGTGCCTGAGGGAGAAATAAGGGAAGTACAGACACACCTTATCCATTCAGGGTGAACGGGTAGGGGGTGTCACAGTTTTAGCTTAGTGAGGTGTCTTTCCTTATATACATAGCTTCTATAGAAATGATTCGAGCTGATCCCAATAAGATTTAGGCAGTTATAGATTAGAAGCCACCTAGAAATACCATAAAGATTAGAAGTTTCCTTGGTTTGGCTAGTTATTACAAATGGTTTGTGAAGGGGTTCTCGTTGATCTCAATACCTATGACTCATCTATTAAAGAAAGTTGTCAAGTTTGTCTGGGATGACAAATGCCAGGAGAGTTTTGACAGGCTTAAGGCAATGTTGATGGAAGCACACATTTTTATTTAACTGGTTTTTGGGAAGGACTTCACCATCAATAGTGATGCTTCACATAGTAGGTTAGGTTATGTTTTGATCCAAGAAGGCAAAGTTTTTAGCTATTATTTTATATATTTTAATCCATATGAGAAAAAATATCTTACTCCTGATTTAGAGCTTGTAGTGATAGTGTTTGCATTAAAGATAAGAAGACACTATCTATATAGAGAGAAGTGTTATGCGTACATTGATCACAAGAGTTTGAAGTATCTTCTGACACAAAAAGAGCTAGACTTGAGGCAGAAACAATAGATAGAGTTGATTAAGGACTATGACTATCTAATAGAATATAATCCTAGCAAGGTTAATGTGGTGGCTGATACTCTTAGTACGAAGTTCATGGCCACCATGAGAGCTATGAATGTCAAGCTTCAGTTTATTTATGATAGTGCTTTATTGGCAAAGATACGAGTCAAACCTAGTTTGCTACCATAAGTTAAAGATAATCAAAAGGATGACCATAAGTTAATGAGCATGATAAGTGCCATCCAAGAGTAGAAGCCGATTGAGTATGAGATAAAGAGTGATAGTCATCTATATTACAATGATAGGATCTGTGTTACAGACGTCGAAGAGTTAAAGAAATAAATTTTAGAATAGGCTTACAATGCTCCTTATGCTATGCACCATAGTAATATAAAGATCACTTAAGATTTGAAGTTGTAATATTAGTGGCTTAATATAAAGAGAGATATACCAGAATATGTGACAAAGTGCCTTACTTGTTAGCAGGTAAAGTCCGAGCATCAAGTTCCTTTAGATTACTACATCCTAGAGCAATTCTAGAATGGAAATGGGATAAAATCACCATGGACTTCATGGTTGGGTTTCCTAGGATAAGTAGCAAGTTTGATTTAATATGGGTTTTGGTAGATCACCTTACCAGGATAGCTCATTTCATACTAGTAAGAGTGGACTATTCCATGGAAAAGCTTATAGAGTTATAGATTGATGAGGTTGTGAGGTTGTATGGAGTGCCATCTTTAATTATATCGAATCAGGATCCATAATTTACATTGAGGTTTTGGAAAGAACTTCATAAGTCCTTGGGTACTTGATTGAGTTTAGTATGACATTTCATCCATAGACAGACGAATAATCAGAAAGGGTCATTTATGTAATATTGTGATTCTTGAGTGAATAGATGCTAGGATATGTATGATGTTATGTTGATGATGAGACATTTCTATTAGGTGCTTGAAGACATCTTAAGGAGTAATGCCATTAGGTTTAAATATAGCTAGGTTCAATATCTAGCATTAACGGAGTTTGCATACAACAATAACCATCAAGTGAGTTTCAATATGGCTCTTTATGAGGCATTGTATAGAAGAAAGTACAAAACTCCTTTTATGCTATAATGAACTTAGTGAAACTGAGCTTATGGGACTAGATTTGATTAAAGATGCTGATGAGAAGGTGAAGATTATCAAGGATAAGTTAAAAGTAGCTTCTGACAGACAGAAGTTATATGCAAATCTCAAAAGGAAATATGTTAAGTTTAAAGTTGGTGATAAGGTATTTTTGTAGGTTTTACCATAGAAGAAAGTTTTACATTTTGGTAAGAAAGGAAAGCTGAGTCTGAGGCTTATTGGGCCATATGAAGTGATAGAACTTATGGGCCCAGTAGCCTACATGCTAGCATTACTATTAAAGATTCAATAAATTTATGATGTCTTCTATGTCTCTATTCTCAGAAGATATAGATTGGATCTGACACATGTACTATACGTGGGTGCAATTGAAGTGAGACCAAATCTATCTTATAGAGAAGAGCTTATTAAAATCTTGGCTAGAGAGGTTAAAAAGTTATGGAACAAGACAATCTCACTGGAGAGAGTTGCTTAGAAGCACTATGGGATGGAAGAGGCAACATAGGAAATAGAAGCTTAGATATGAGAGCAGTATCCTCACCTATTTAAACTAGGTAATGTTAAGGACGACATTTCTTTTAAGAGGAGATGTAATGTAACGACCCAAAATCCAGACTTTTGTTAATAGTACTTTCTTGAGATGAATAGTGATCGTAAGATCCAGGATGCATTAAAGCTACCAGATGGAAGTATAAATCATAAAGTAATTTTGGGCAAAGTTTGAAACTAATAAAAAGTCATTTGATTGGTTAAAAATGCTAAAAAAGTTTTTACGATAGTGTCTTGCGAATAGTGACCAAGGCAAAGCTGAACCATAAATATTTTAAGAGTTACCTAGAATTTATACAACCAGACACTCAAAATTTCTAATTGTCCTATTGGTGCTGGAGTTGGAATTTTTGGAGCTCGGGAAGTATTTTTATTAAAAATCAGGTAACATAAAAGTGATGATTTAATTCAATTTTTCTTGTTTTTCAAGCTCTGATTTTTAAAGGGTTATAGAGCCTAAATTAAGTGAATTTTGAATGTTTAATTGAGATTTAATTGAGCTTAAAAGAGAAGGAAAAAGGGAAGAAAGAGAAGAGAAAATAAGAAAAATATTTAATTTTCTAAAACTATATAGGTGGTCAAAGTGAATTATTTTTTGTCAACTTTTCTCTTTCTCCTCCTTTCTCCATAAAGTCGATGGTTTTATGCTCTCCCCTCCCCCATTTTTATCTTTAAACCTTCCTTTTAAGCTCTATTTAATCTGAGAGAAACATTTTTGAGTAACCCCATGGCCTTTAAATCACATTGGGAGCAAGAAATCTAAACAAAATTGAGATAATTACTTAATTTTAGGGCATGATGAATAGTAATCTTTTTAAACTTGGGTAAGAATTTTTGAAGCCTGATATTTTTCCCATAATCTTTAGGTGCCCAAGAGTTGATATATCTAGGCATTTTTAATTTTTGATACCTGTATGATTTATTTTGAATTCATGCAAAATGAATTTCTAACAAGCAGTTGAGAAAATGGATAAAACCCGAGCCAAGGGAAAGAACAAGGTGTAAGTTGACCTCATGAGAGTGCCTTTCGACTCTCTTAGTGTGTGTAATCGAAACAATTTGTGTAATTTTGTTTATGCTTTAAATTTTACATACTATGCCCTAAATGTAGTAAATGTGTTTAATGTACAATAATGCCTAACAAATACATATGATGAGCATTTAATGAAGTTAACGAGATGGTTCATTTATACTATGTTATCCATAGTGTCATTATTTTGAGTATGGTATTGATAATAAAATTAATTAAATAATAATCCAATTTGTATAATTCATTGCATGTTTTTAAAAGGCATGATTATTATTATGTGAAATACACAATTTTATATTCCATGTTAAAGTATGCATGCTTGTTATATGGATTGTTGCATATTTTATGAGGTAAATTAATATTCAATGTCAAAAAGTTAATGTATAAAGCATTTTTTTGGCATTTTTACTCAAGTTATTTCGATTACACCACTAAAGCTATTTGCTTAATGCATTGTTTGTTTTGTGATGCATAAGTAAGGTGATAATTTAAAAGAATGCCTCAGATCATCAAGTTATTAAAAGAGGAAAATTCTTTTGGTCTAGTTTGTAACTATAAATATGAACTTTATGACGTATAAAATAGGAAGCACTCATATAATGTATTTTGTAAAAGATGGGCCTAAACTATATTAACGTTTGGATTTCTTATTTATGTAACTATTTTAAAGTCAATATAAGTCTAAATTGTTATATGATATCTCTTCTTGAGGTTGAGATAATGTATTCATGATGCTTATGATATTGGAGTGATTAGGAGGATTACAGAGTTGGGAAATTGTTGAGAAATGCCTTTAAAAGTGTTTTCTTCATTGTAAGTTACTATTCAAAATATGAGATAGTGCCTACAATAGCTATTATGCTACTGAAATTTTGGCATAAGGATTCTCAATTTTGAATATGTAACTCGCTTTTTGATAATTTTTTGAAAAGTCATATTTTGATGTCTTAATCATGAATGATGAGATATTTTAAATAATGTTTTATGAGTTGAGATTGGATAATATGTTATGTGTGCACTCCTTAGTCAGGTTTGATGACTTAACTAGGTAAAGGGTGTCACATTTTATGGCATTAAAGCTCTGATTTAAGTTTTCCTAAGAGATATATGAGCATTATAGCTTAATTTATACATCAAAAAAATTCTTGATTTTGAGAGTTATAAATTGTTTTCCTTACCTATAGGTAAGATGATTGATCACCTATAACCCGAAGATGAAAAAGTCGATAGTCAGGCTTTCATGTTTATAAGATAAAAGTGTGATCAAGTTATATCAATATTTGGTAATGCAATAAGACAAATGTCATCTGTAGCACCAGTGTCAACAATGTTTCTACAAGAGATACTATAGCTCCTAAGACAAGCTATAGCTACTACTCTACCACTAGCAAAGTAGCCAAAAGTCCCCTTAGCTCTCCAGAAGACCTATCTTGAGAGAGTTAATAAAATAACAGCAAAGGACTTGAAGGGAAAAGGTATAATGGAGCCTAAAAATACAGAGTGCTGGTTAGACTATAAGGAGAAGATAATGAAATAGATATGATGCTTGCTAGCAGAGAAAGTGATCTATGCCACATCTTAGCTACAGGAAGAAGCCTCAAAATGGTAGGAATACTTGACAAAATATAAGATAAAGGATGAGCTAACTTAGGACTTTTTCTTGGTAAAGTTCCATAACAAATACATTCTTGAACATTATTTTAATGATAGAAGGTAGCAAGTCATAGACCTCAAATAAGAGCAGAAGTCTATAAGGGAATATGATAATGACTTCTTATGCTTAGCCATTATGCAAAGGATACCGTTTCCATAGAAGTTGACAAGTGTAAGTGATTTGAGATAGACATCAAGTCATAGGTGGTCCCTATGAAGATTAGAGATTTCTCCTAGCTTGTTGTAGTGTGTCATTCCATAGAGGGGTATAGAAGGAAAAAGGGAATTTATTAGAAGAAGAGGTCTATTGGTTAGGGTGCTTCTAGTCGACTTTAGAGAGTTGATAAAAAGTTTAAAGGAAGTTAAATAGAGGCACCATAATACATAGAAAAGCAAGGCTAGTCTTAGAAAACTATGTAAGGCAAAATGGGGTAGCAATCTCAGGCTACTAGTACACTAGTTTAGATAGAGAAGAGTGGCCTAGTACCTCAATGTTAGACTTACCACAAGAGACATAGAGGAGAGTGCTAGAAGTTAAAACTAGGAGTATGCTTTCTTATGGGTCACTTGATCATTTCTATTAGGATTACTCAAAGAAAGATAATGCTAGATAAGGATATGCTTATGTTTCTATAATAGTTCAGAGAGGGGATCAAAGAGAGAGAGTAGAGTCCAGAGTTAAGCAGTAGGCTCCTGCCTGACAGTATGTCATTAGAGCATAAGAGGAAGTCGATGAGCCAGACCTTATTACTGATACCTTTCTTCTCTTCGACTCCCTTATTTTGCCTACTAGAAATGGTTCAATCCATGATAAGCTTTGTAAGTTTGTCCAATTCATTTTTAGGTTATGCACTAAAAACTATTATTTACATTCTAAATAGAGTTCCATCAAAGTCTGTTGATGATACACTATATGGCTATAATAGGAAACCAAGTCTTTCACACTAAAAAGTACAGGGTTATACTACTTAAGTGAAAAGAATGACTTTAGATAAACTTATTGTTAAATTTGATTGTAATGTCCCGAAAATCCTAACTTCTATGAATAGTGCTTTCTGTAATGAATAATGTTTCCCAAAACTCATGTCACACTAATTAGACAAAACAGGAAGTATTCATTTTAAAAAAATTTAGGACAAAATTTAGAGTCAATCTAAAGTTATTAAGGTGGTCAAAAAAGAAAAAGACGATTTTACGATAGTGTCCAGTGAATAGTGCCATAGGTAAAGCTGAACTATAAAATAATTCAATTTTTGCTCAAAATAATTTGGGATCAATACAACTTGATACTTAAAAATTCCAAAGAGTCTATTGGCATTGAAAATGGAATTTTTGAATGTCGAGAAGTATTTTTTACTAAATCGGGTAAATTTATTAAATTATCATTTTATCAAGTTTTTTTTAGCTTTTTGTACATGGATTTTTACGAGGTTTGAGGATAATAGTTTAAAAGTTTATTGGGTTTTTAAGAGGTGTTAAGTGAGATTAAAATGATGAAAAATTTATTTATATAAGGTTTTTAAAGAAAGCAATTTTGGGGACCATTGATTTTTAACCTAGTTAATGATGGCTATTCATTTTAGAACATAAAAATGGGGTCAAATATTGGTTAAACTTGGAAAAGCCATCAGCCACTCCCTCCCCTTGTTCCTTTAATTGATAATGCAATACCAATGGAGCCAACCCTTAATTTTTCTTTTTCCGCCACCAAATTAACCTTATTCAATCACCTTTAAAATAGGAATCAACATAGATTGTGTGAGTTTATAGTATTTGAAGCCTTAGAGAAAGCTTTTATCAAGAGAAATTGACTTTTTAAGGTATGAATGAATAGTGACATATTTTTGATTCAGGGGTTTTTTCAAGTTTGACATTTTTTTCTAGACTTTACAGATGCCTAATAACATATATATGTGGTTATTTATGTTTTTAGAGTTATATTGGATTTATTACGGATTTTCTAAAATGAGCCTATAATTATATATGTAGAGAAAGAGAGATTAGACAGTTCAAAAGGGAAAGAGAAGGCGTAATCATGTTGTTTCAGTGTGTTTCAATTTTTGGTATGCAAATCCAATCAACTATATGTTAATTTTATATGTCATTTATAGTGAAATTGCATTATTTAATAAATGATTGATATGTATAATTAATGTGTTATGATGTGTGTTATATGTAGTAGTTAATATGTTTTGCTTTTTAGAGTGAATGGCAAATGATTGGAAGGAGTTATGCTTTAGGTGTGTGTAGGCTAAAACATACTACGTGTATGTGTGTGTGTGTGTGTGTGTGTGTGTGTGTGTGTGTTTATGGTTTACCCATGCTATGAAAAATGATGGATTATTATATAGAGATGAGTGGTTAAATGATTATGAGCATAATATGATGTTTTGTTCTTTTTTAAACTTATGTATGTGGTTGCTGAAATGTTCAATTGCCTAAATTCCAAATTTTTATTTTAGGTGGAATGAAATATTCTTTAGGTTGTGTTTGTTGTGATTAATTACATGTAAACTCATGAGTTGTTTAATAGACAATTTATGCTTGTGATGTTAGCTTGAAGGTTAGAGCTTGAAAACATTATGTTCAATTTGTTTATTTTAGAAATGTGCAAGATTATGTGAGAATACATATGTAGAGATTTTTATTGTTGGCTTGGCTAAATGGTTTGTGCATTCTTTTAACATCTTAGATATTTTATGAATTCTATAAGCAACAAATATAGATATATGAGACAACATATATGCAATATAAGTTTGATCTTAAACTATATAGGTAATTATGATAAATGTGTAATATATGTATAAATGATTTGGTCATTTAATGAAAATAACTAAAAACGGCAATGCTTTTAAACAACCTAGGTTAGATAGGTTGATTGATCAACTAAGGATATAAAGCAGCTACTAGGTGCCTTTAAGTACAATTATCTTGGGTGCCTTCGGGTACATATATCTTGGGTGCCTTTAAGTAGACATATCTTTGGCCTACGGGTATTATCTTGGGCCTCTAGGCATTATGTCATACCATTATCCTTTTTTATTATTGCCATATATATGTATGCATAACACCTCGTACTAGAGCCCTGAAGGAACTCGATAGGAAATGCTATTTCCTGTAGGTTATCCATCCTATTCCTACCTTAGCCACCACTCACTTAAAACTTATAGCCCCAACTATCCCTCACATGTATTCCTAGGGGTGAGCATGGGTCAGTTTTGGTCAAAACTCAAACCCACCTAAACCTAAAATACCTCCCATATTCTCACCTAATCTAAACTCAATTATAATTCCGGCCCAAATCTGAACAACCCAAAAATATTCAAGGCCCGACTTGAACCACCCGAACTACTTAAAAAGTTATATTTTATCATCACCACACATTATTTTAGCACAAAACAATTATTCAATAATTTTTTCAAATAATTATAACACAAGTACTTCAAAAAAAATATTCAACCAATTTTTCAACAAATATAATTATATATGACAATTAAAAATAAAAACTTAGTACATAATTTGAAAAATACTAAATATATTCTCTAAATTATATTTTTCATTTTTCTCATTACAATGAAAAAGAATATTTAAATTTCAAAAGGCTAATAAATTAATAATTAAAAAAAATTCTATTTATGACTTTATTAAGCTAATTAAACATACTTAAACAATTAAACTAAGAAAAAGAATAAAATTCTCGATTGCTTAAAGTTAGAGATTTGATCATTAGGTATATATTTTTTAAAAGTTAAAAGTTTAGGGACTAATATATTAGCATTCATATCTCTATTTTTCAGGTACAAATCAACTTTTAATCCTTAAAATTAAAAAATAAAAATAAAGTTCTAGTCATGTTAGTTTGGATTTCTCCAAAGAAAGTCAAATCGACCATAATACTCAAAATCTCAAAATTTTTTTAACCTGACCTGAATAACCTAAAAAAAAAACTTAAAATTCAGTTTGCTTTAGGTTGGTTAGGTTGTTCTTGTCGGTTTAGGTTTTGCACACTATTATTTATTCCTAATATTTTCTCATTATTTTCCCTTGTTATTCTCATATTGTCTATAATTAGCTGATAAAAGCATTTGATAGGACAATAATTCAATTTACATAAATTTGAGGAGTATAATGGCTACTGGGTGAACAACTAAAATTTTAAACCTATTAAAAACACTTATATATCAATTATCAAAATCACCCTCATCTCTTTGACCCATCAAGTCCTCCAATCAATCACCCATGTTATAATGCACAGTAATACAAATTCAAGGTCTCAGACCCACATCATGCAAGCATATAGTCAAAAGGTCAAGCATACTCATATACATATATATAGACATTTAGTTTACACCTTCAGTTTATAATTTACATACTGTATCATATCAAAATACATGTTTAGCTAGCTTAATATTTTGGGCCCAAAGCCCCTATACATGAGTGCTTTACTTCTATACATACAAAAATAGATAGGAAATATACCCTTAAAGGCTCATTAGCTACACTTCAAGTACTGAGGTTGGATACCTCTATTATCTATAACTTGTGCATTAAAACACCAATACATTGAGTACAAACTCAATGGTGAATTTAATGTAATATATATATATATATATATGTGTGTGTGTGTGTGTGTGTGTGTGTGCGTGTGTGTGTGACAAACACAATCATGTAGTAAGAACACATCAAGCTAGTCATGCGAACATAAAAGTCCAGGTAAATGCAATTCTGCTATTTATTAGCCATTTTTATTACTTAGTATTAAGTGTGCCTCATAGTTTAGTTAACTTATCGGGTTACATTCCTTACCTTTAATCCTATCAGGTATATCACAAAATTTTCACTATTATTACTTTTTTTATTTAACTTTTTTTATTTCACTTTAGGACTATACTGGAAAGACTACACATAAAGACACTAGATAGTCAGATCTAAATAGTGTAGTGCGCCATATTTTTTACCTTTGTTGCTACACCTACCCAACTCTATTTGATAGCTATGATCAGTTCCTAAGAACCACCCAAATTAGAGTGGTAGGGATAAGTCCTGGTGGACCTCTCAAAAGTAGTAAGGATAGTCGAGATCAACCTCATGGGATTTCTAAATCTTAATCAACATTTCATCATAGGTGGATAGTAGAGATTAGCCCCATGAGACCTCCTAAATCTACACTAGAGTGGGCAAGTAAAGATCAACTTATATAGACCTTTAAATACCTAGGTGTGTAAGGCTCACTATCAAAACCTCATTGGTTGCACCTGTTATATTAATTACACAGGCAATGGCCTAGGAGAACTAAAACCCCTAGTAGCTGCTAATTTCTTAGTGGACCGATCAACCTATCTAATAGGTGTCTAACTGATATGAGAATGGAATGATTTAAGTAAAACCCAATAGGTGGTCGAAAAGTTCATGTTGGGTATGTTTATGTGCATATTTACTTACTATGGAATTTTTATGTGTTAATTGCATTTATTTGATGTTGTGAAGATATTGCATGTGTGTAGCATTTGATCAAATGTATGCTTTGGGTATGGATGATGAATGGGCTGAATGGATGAAGGTATGAAAGTGTGTTATACATAAGTTAAGAATGCTTATAATGGAAAGTTTATGTAATGCTATGTTATGGAGTGCATGGGGCAAAAATTGGTCACATGATGGTGCATTAAATTTATGCACTATGGATCTATTAATTAAATGGTTAATTGGCATATGAGTTACATGCATGCTCTTTAGTAAGCTAAGTTGGCCAAATGGTATGGTGGTCTATGCTAAATTTGTAGTTATAAAAAAATGACTTATAATCATACTTATGAGTAGGTTATATGTGAATAAAGCATTATGTGTGCACATATAGTAAAATGGACATATTATGTGTCTAGATGCTATATGATATCTATATATGCAATATTCTTGAATCTTATGTCTATGCCATATGCCTTTTTGGTAATATGATTTTAATAACCATAAAGACATTCAAATGGAAGATATGGACTACATAAGCTAATTAAGTTAAATTAAGGAGGAAAAATTTAATAAATGTAATAAATAGCACATTCGAGTAAAACAACCTACTCAGATAGGTTGATCAATCAACTAGGATTATTAGCAGCTGCTAAGGTACATCTATGCCTTTTTATGTTGGCCGATAGCCTATGTTATTTGTTGAGCTTCAAGTCTATGTTATATTGGTCTTCAGGCCTATATGGGTAGATAGACCCTATGGTTTATACTTTAGTTGTAATAACATTATACATGTTATGTTAGTCTTTAGACTTATGTTGCTATTGGTCAACGGACCTATGTTATGTTTGACCTGCAGGCCTATGTTATGCTTAATCTTTGAGCTTACATTGGTAGATGGCTTTTAGGTCATTTAGAGGTTGTAATGGCCATCCACCTTATTACCCATAGGATTTTTTATTTTCTTTTATATGGTCAATTAAATAATAATAATAATAATAATAATAATAATAATAATGATAATAATAATATGTATACCAAGAAATCCTATAAATTGCATATTATAAATATTATACATCATATCTAAGTATGCTTGACTTTGTGTATGATTTTATGACTTAGCACTTCTATTGTACATTTATACATCCAATATTATTTTGATATGATATTTTATATGATGAAATTCTTATGAGTGAATATTGATATATGCATGAATGAATATGATATAACATGTTATATTGATTACACCACTAAGCTATTGCTTAGCACATCATGTTTTCTTTATGATGTGCAGGTATAAAAAACATATTGAGCAAAAGCCTCGATGTAACAAGATCAATAAGTGAAGGCTTGTCTTTTAGTATACATTTTGTTGTATATAAATTATATGATGTAAATGTAGAAGCTCTCATTTGTTGTAGAGTGAGGAAATGGGCCTACAATGTATAATTATCTATTTTGAAAGCTATTAACATTTCTAATTGCATTAAAGATTGTTTAAAAATGATTTGCTCGTATGATATCTCTTATTAAGGTTGTGACTATGTTTTGTGTTGTTGAATGATTTTGAGTGATCAAAGTATCACAAAAGTGGTAGATTGATTTTAGATTAATATACAAGTGTTTTTTTTAATGCAGGTCACTATTAATATTTTCGATAATGTCATGGTACAATTGTTATGTTGCTAGATTTTTGATTGAAGATTCCCAAATTTTATTTTCTTACAAAATTTTGAAAGTTTTTTTATAAACTTGCATTTCATAATCGAAGCATTTTATTACAAATGATTATAAACATGTTTTTTATTTGTTATGACATGGTAGTTTAGATATTATGCTTGTGTGCACTTAAGTTTGACAATCAGATTGAGTAGAGGGTGTCACATGTAAAATGTGATTATTGAGCTATGTTGATGCAGTTATAATATGTAATTATGTTTGTAATAGTTAGTACACTAACTTTTCTATTCCTTTTCTTTAAAAGCTTTCATAAGATTGCATGACTTGTATGATATCTTTTCCTTATGCATGCTTATGGAATGTTGCCTTGTGTTGTGTTGTTAGAGGGTCAGACAGACCTAAGAGTTATTAGAAAGAAATGAGAATTTATAAAAGTGCTTATTTCTATAAGTTACTATTTGGGATAATATCTTGGAATAGCTATTATGTTGTCCAATTTTTGACACAAGGACCCCATTAGTGTACCTAAAAATGGTTTTTAATAATTCATATTTTCATCACATTGAATATGTAATGTAAGTTTTAATATCAAGAAAAGATTGAAATTCTTTTATGGGCTTTTATAATGTTTAGTTTGGATATCGGTAGTGTGTCACAACTTATTTGGGTCTTGTGTATGGAACAAGTAAAAGGTGTCACATTTATTTGTATTAGAGCTTTTGGTTTAGGTATTCCTCTATACCTATAGGTTACATAAGAGTTATATAAGAGTTAAAAAAAGTGTACATCACTAAATTATACATATCAAGGCTTATAATCTATTTCTTTTGCCTATAGATCTAAAGAAGAGCCAAAGTAAACATCGAGATGATGAGGAGGTCGAGAGCCATGCTTCGACTACTGTGGCACAAAAAGCCATTAGGGTTGAGTCTCTGACATCCAATGATGCAAGGCATGTAGCACAAGGACCATAAAAGTAGCTTATTTGGTTTGAGCAAATGGTGAAGTTAGTGAAATAAGTGTTTGCTACTACAATTCATCCTATAGTACCTCTACCATATAGCCAAAACCTTAATCTTTATGGTAGACCTACATGGAAAGGATGATAAAGAATATAGTTAAGTTCTTTAAAGTAGAAGAGCAAGAGGGATCAAGTAGAGCTGAGTATTAGCTATATAAGACATTATGGATTATGAAGCAATTGAGATGTGCTCAGGAGAAATATACAAATTATACCACTTCTATTTTGTCAAAAGAAGCTCTTAAATGGTGGGAGACTATTACTGAACATAAGGCTTTAGAGGATTTGACATGGGAGTTCTTCTTTTGAGAATTCAAGAAAAAGTATATCACGAAGCATTATTTGGATCTAAAAAGATAAAAATTTATAGATCTAAGGTAGAGAAATAGAATGGTACCAAAGTTTGAGAAGAAGTTTACTAGGCTTAATAGGTATGCTAGGGCAGTTGTTACAATAGAAGAATATCACTCTTAGAGGTTTAACATAGGGCTAAGCCTTGACATCATTCTTCAGATTCTTCCCATAAAGA
>CANXYI010111566.1:0-13292 GCA_948208565.1 Hura crepitans
TCATATTAATTTATCTTTTGTGTCTTATGATTGATTTCTTTTAATTTTCTTCTTTTTCTCATTTTCTCGTGATTAGTCATTTTCCAACCTATTGTAATATTTTATTATTATTTACTTGATTTCTCTTTTTTTTATTTATTGTAATTTAATTTGATTTACTGTAATTAATTTTACAACCATTATAATTATTTATTATAATACATTTTTAATTCCTAATCTGAGCACGCTTGTATTAACAAACTCGTACAATTATATCGTTTCCATATCACCGTTACAATCAAACCATGTAATGGAATTGATTAATATATTAAATATATCTATAAAAATAACACCTATTATCTTTATAATAATGAGTGGCACATAATCACTCACTCATTAATTCATTTCTATTTTGGGATATACTTATTAAGGTCGGATAAAAATGGGTATCTATACCATAAATAAGATGGTTTCAAGTTATCTTGCTTGTGTCTCTTTGTGTTAACACTATGTACCTCTTTAGTTTGATCAAGAATATAAATTCCATTAATATTTTTAATAGAATAATAAAAGATATCGTTCAAATAAATATAACACCCTATGTTCTTATTAATAGAAATATCAAAACCTTGTTTAGCAAGACAAGATAAAGATATAATATTCTTGTTCAAACTAGGAACATAATAACAGTTCTCAAGATTTATTACTAAACTAGAAAGTGAATACAAGGCATATGTCCTTACAGCTAATGCAGCAACCCTTGCTCCATTTGTTTCATATAGGTTAACTTTACCCTTATCTACCCTCCTACTGCTCTTTAGCCCTTTCAACTAGAATACAATTGATAATCATAACTGATATCTCATAAGTAGTTATCTTAAGAAGTACTAATATTAATCTCAATAACATTAACACTAGAAGTTAAAGCATCAACATGCTCCCTCTTCATTTGAGACCCTTGACATGCCATCCAATGTCCTTTTAGTCCTTTATAGGATTAGTCTCTTTATCCTTCTTAATTCTTTCTTGGACTTTAATCAACCCTTTTCTTCTCTAAGAAGAAGAGTCAATCTATAAGACTATTTTCTATTTCCAACAAAAAGTGTTAAGCAGGATTACTGTTCCTAGTAATGTGATTATAGAAATAACTCTTAATTTTATATCTACCACAAAACTCATGGAATAAAAACCTCTCATTAAAGCCTAACACCTTCAGTCTATATGGTTGAGGTGTCCTCTACCATCTTCAAATAGAATAACATTCTATATATCTCATATCCTTTTATTCCTTAAAATGATGGATGATGATATGAGCATCCACATGCCAATGATCTTTTTGAAGTTTAGGAGACATAGAGGCAACCCTTTTGACATTAATATTTATAGATTTTTAATGTACCAGGGATGAGGCAATTGTATTTGGAGTCACCACCTAGCTCTACACCAGGACTACTAATTTTTTGCCTAGTAAGGGTTCAAAATCATATCTTATTTATGCCCTAATAATATACCTTCATTTTTATTCTAACATTTATCAATCCCATATTATGCAAGCAAGCATTATAATTAAAATAGCATTCATCCTTTACACTTAAGGAAAAGTAAATTATAATAGTTGATATCCAATAAAGCATAAATATAAATTGTATATCCACAAATCGAGCTATTCATCAATTGTTATTTGACCTAACAACTACCCGTAATTCTATAGGGTTTAGCGGTAATTGCCTAATTCCTATCTTTATGAGATTGGCCTTTATTAAAATACCATTTTTATGTGAGTTTTATTAAGAAAAAATTAAAAACCACTTTATTAAGAAAACATCAATTAGTTAGATAGAAAAATCATTATTGTAGGGTTTAGCTTTCACATGTAAAACAAGTTAATTAAACTACCTAACTTGAAATAAATAAAAGGAATAAAAGGTACAAATCCAAAATAATTTAATAAAGAATAAATAATTGATCCCCCTTTCTGTATCATTAAGTCTATTTGAATAGTGTGTGAGTACCGTCTTTAGTCCGAGTGGACTCATGATAAGAAAGACATGATCTATCCAAACATGTCTCCAAAACAAAGTCATTAGCTAGCACTCACTCAAACAACATGATTAGAACAACAACATGTGGTCCTAAGGAATCTCAAGTTGTACATATAATTAATTCATTTATATGATTAAGGATTATACACAACAGCACATACGGACATTAATTATATACAATAAAGGTGTAAGTGTATACAGACATGGAATCCTTATGATGCCATAATCAATATGATTAGATCAAGCATGAAAAATACTCTTAAAGATATCAATATGACTTGTTTCCATGATAATTATATATGCAATTTACATTTAATTATGGCACTTTACTTTATAATTTACATGTTCACGGACTTATAAGTTATTCACATCATATGTCTATACAAACTCTAATCCTTATGAAAGGGAGTTTATGCAAACTTATATTATCAAATAGAATGTATAAAAAAATGTACAAATTACATGCATGAGAAATTGATCCCTCCTCTTATTAGTGTGGTGATTAAAGACAATCACCTTACCTATCTTAATCAATCTTTGGAGATAATCAAAACAATAAAGAAGAATGAAAATTGTATAATGAAAGTGACCTCAGAACTTACCTAGATATTGCACCAAACCACAAGACAAAAGGTACAATTTTGAAAGAAGGAATTATTTAATTTAGGCTATAGAACTAGTAGAGCAAATCCTGCCTTGGAGTCTTAATTTCTTATACTCACAGAATTGGGATTTTTTGGATAATTAAAAGTTCTAAAATAGTTTGAGAATGGGGGCTATTTATAGGTTTTTAAGGTAGTATTCCTTCCAAAAGGAAGAGAATCTTATTAGGATTAAGAATTAGAGTCCAAATAAAAAGACTAAGATTCTATAAGCTTTTCATTAAAAGGTCCGTGTGAACTTAGATTATAAAAGGTTTAAGTGGGTTGTGATTTATGGGCCTTTCTAATCTAATTTGGCTTATGATAGTCTTTGTAGATGTAGGTTGGGTTTGATCATGTGTTAGTCCATGCAGACATTTGTTTGAGTTGGTTAATGGAAAGTCTATACGAACATGGGTTTGGGCTTCTTTATCTTGCAACATGGTCTTATCTTTGGTTATCATCATGGGTGCAAAAATGAAAAGGCCCATACTGTGAAGGCTTTACCCCTACACCCTATCAAAATCTATATTTGTAGTAGAGGGCTTAGGCCAATTCGAGTTGCACTATGAGCTTTTCAGGTTAGGTTAAAGTATGAATTCATAGGAAAATTCAAATTCCAAAATCTAGGCACCTACAATATCCCCATGGAATTTTGAAAGGCTTCCCACTTCTAGTAGGAATATCATTAATAGAATGAGGTGGAATATATGTGTCCAACCCATAGACTATCCAATTAACCTTTGAGAACTCTTCTCAAATTTATATTTGGTTATGATTATTCATTATGCTATGCATCTCTAAGTGAATTAGCATCTTAGATATATGTCATGAACATGTATGTATGCAATTTTATGGCCTTTTTAAAATCGTGCATTACTCCCATTATTTTATTATGAACCAATATAACCTTCATCATTAATCCAAAAAAACCCGATGGTTTTCCTAGTGAGACAGTACCTATCTCTTTTTAAGTTTGAACCTTTGGTTAGCCTAACAAACCTAACTCATAACTAAAATGGTAAGCATTTCATGCCAATTGCATTTAAATGTAATTACTAATCATTGGGTTACCAACTCTTAGTGCATGTGTATCATATATACATTTTCCCAATCTTACCTCTAGATCCATTTGCCTTGAGTTGGCTAAATAAACTAATTTAAGACAAACCCATAAATATAGTTGAAACATATTTGACATAGCATGAGCTTGGGTTAGCCCAACAACTAAATACTAAGAAAAACACTGATTCAAACTATATTAATAGAAGGCTTGCAAGTCTTAATATTTATTGAGCAATTTCTTCCTTTTATGCCTCATCAAACATGGTTGGGGCTTACTTTGACATGCATATGTGTATTTAATCTTATTAAATCATATATAACATTTTAATCTAATTAAAATAAATTACCTAGTTATGCGCTTTTTACTACATTGATTTTCTTAAGCTAAAGGAAACCTATTTAAGTTAAACCCTAGGTAGTATGCATGAATTATAACTCAAATAAAAATTAATAATAATAAAACTACTTATTATTACCTCAATTTCTTCTTTGATCCTTACTTTGGCACCACCTTCTTCTCATTGCTCCTTACATATTCTTTTCCTAATCTAATTCCTATATAATCTAATTACATAATGTTCTTTAGAATAGAAAACCTTAAGTTGCATTTGAGAAGAGTTAGATGAGAAGAGGAATACAATAAAGAAATAGAGAAAAGGTAAGGACACGCAGGGTTTATTTACCAAAACAAAAAATCTCTGTAAATGAACAATCCAATTGGTCATTTAGCTCATAATTAGTCATCATGCCAAAACATACACCCTTATATGCAATTTCTAATGCATATAATTAACTTGCAAATTTTGAATCCCATTTGGTTGAATTTAGTTAAATTTTAAAACTCTTGCAAATTAAATTAACATGCCATGTATGCTTACCTTTATGAAATTTTATATATGGCAATTAACCAAATTAATTTCATATTTAAATATCCTTTCCAATTTAAAAACCATTTTAAAAAAGAAAAAAATTTCAATCTAATTGAAAACTAATTTTGGGATCATCTGTTTACATATGCTTGAAAATCACGATTTTCTTCCAAGTATTGGTCCAACCAATAACTAATTTACAAATTTAATTATTCAATCTAATTAATTAATTAAATTTGCATAAATTCTAATAGCTAATTCCAAAAAAACTCTTTGAAAAATTTAATTTGAATTTCTTGATTTACACTATGCTAAAAATCCAATTTCTAGCATTTATTGATAAACCATTTTGTATTGTTTTGTAAAATAATTATTCCAAATGATTTTAGACCAATTCCTATAAGCATGAACATATAAAATCACATATAATGATAAAAAAATTAATCCAAATTAATCAATCCAATTGATCATCTCAAAATTAATTTGTTGATAATTACTAATAGCAAATATGGTATATGTTTACACGATTGTTATAAAATTATGAATCAAATTCACATGCAATTAGTTTTGGGCACTCAAAATATTCAAATTCACTTCATAATTATCCAATAATCATGAACAAATAAGTATGGAATTGAAAGGAAGCAAAATCAAAATTGGACACCATTAACAAGACCTTAATTGATTTTATAAGAGTTGTCAACAACCAAAATTGTGTTCAAAAAATTCTTTTAATTATCAAATAAAATCCAATTTTATTTATCAGATATAAAATTGATTTTAAATCCCTAAAAAAACTTATGAAAAATAATTTAAGGTTGAAAAATTAAAAGAAATCATTCAAAAAACTTCCCTAATTTAGTCATTTTCTACAGTGCAAAAACAGCTTGAAAATTATGTTCAATGATTTTTTAAATTATAAATAAAATCCAATTTTATTAGCCAATTTCAAAATTAAATTTCAGTCCCTTAGGAACCTAAGAAAAATAATTTGGGGCTATAAAAATTAAAAAATGGACTGAGTAAAATTTTCCAAAACTAATCAATAGATGCTGTCAGAACTTGAGTTTGCTATTCGATTAATTATTTTAATTAATAAATAAAATTCATTTTTATTGATCAACTTCATATTTATAATTTAGGATTTTAAAAATCTAAAAATAAAATTTGGGATTGAAAATAATTAAATAACTAATCAAAATAATTAACACTATTCTAGTTAAATACCATAATAAATTTTACCAATTTCAATTTATTCAAGCATATAAAATTACAAAAATTCAAAAAAAGAGAAATAAAGTTATTTCCAATAATTTTTTTTATCCATATCTAATTAGTTGAAAAAGAACTGGACCACAAAATTATACAAAAAAATTCAAACCAAAATTTTAAAGTTTAATCGAAGGATACCGATAAACTGTAATAGTTTTTAAGTTTTTGGCAGATCCTGGCTCTGATGCAATTGTTGGTTTCCATGGACTCATGCACAGTAGAAATTAAATATCCATAAAATCCTAGAAAAGGGTCGAACATTTAATATTTGAAAACAAAATTTCAAACAAATCATAGAATAAATATTTACCATAAATTCTTTACACGATTCTAATGTATAGCTTTTCACCTCACTAGGTTGTCATAGACTACAGTGATTCTCTCAAAAACACCTCTAATGTAATACACATAAGTCGAGCTTTCATGAACAGTATCTCCAAGGCTTAAATAGGGTTCCCTTAGAGTCGGGACACCTTTATAAGGCCAGGAAGGCTTTGCACTAGTCATAAATCTTTGATAGGCCATAAAATGAGGAAAATGAATTAATTTAAAAATTTAGCAAAACGAATAATTCATTTTACGCAGTAAACTAGTGAATAGTGGCCTTAAATGAACTTATGCCAGGAATGACCTGGGATATGCTGAGATATACGTAAAAGTAGCATACCCTAAAGGTTAAAAATTTCAATCTATATGTTGATAAAGGAATTTTAATTTTCTAAGGTCATTTGATAATTTTTTGAAATTTCTTGTTATAGTAAGTGAATAGTAAACCCCCATGCCTTTGGAGTTTGGACTTGAAATTTTATGAGGCTCTAAATAGGCATTTAAAAATAATTACTTTTAGAAGCCTAGAAAAATTATTAAAATTTACTGAAGTTTAAGATGAAATTAGAATTATTTGGATCGTTAGATCGCCACATGCCACGATATAACCATTCCACCACTTAAAATATATACTTTCACAGATGTGCGTAAACCCACGTGTAAAGAAGTGTCTTTCACCTCCCTCTAAGGCTAAAAAGCCAATGCCATTCTCCTCCCCTCCTCTAACAATTTTTGCTTTACACCAACTCCAAATCGCCACCAAATCCCATAAAATTTATATGGAATCACACCTTTATAACCTCTAGAACACACTCCAAGTGGTAAAATCCAAGAATAAGGCCTCAAATGGGAGAAATAAGTATGGAGTGAATGGTGCTCTTTTTAGATGTAACTGATATTTTCTTAGTTTTTTTTTTGTTTTGAGTAGCCTTAGTTATTTTAAGAAAAGCCATGTTTGTAGATTTTAATTTAGAGCTCTATCGAATTTTATATGAATTTTCTAAGTTCTAGGGTTCATATGCAGGTTCAAAGAGAAATAGTAAAGAACTAGGGGAATTAAGGCAATAAAGTGGTGGATAAGGGTGTTCTCACACCCTAGGTATGTGAATTTGATGTGATAGATGTATGCCATGATGTGTGGTTATATATGTGTATAAAAGTGTGAGTTTATGCATGTGTGTATATGTTAGGGCAAAGTGATCATGCCATCATGTTATTATAATGGGAATATGATGTTATGAATACTATTTGGATGGAAAATACATGTGTGTGTGTGTAAAAGTATGGTGGTGGAATGGTATGTCATGTATAGCATTACATGGCATGTGCATGTGTACATAGTGTATGGTAATTCTATCACACGGTAGAAAATGTGATATATAATATGTTTGTATCCTAAAATGTGAGAAAATAAATACATCACATTAGATAAAAGCAAGGTGTGATAATTTAAGGTAAGATGTGGAATTAGTTTGGGTAAGGAAAGTGTAAATTATGGAATAAATTAATGGCATGTTTTGGTAGATAAATTAATATGTAATTTGGTCACTTAATGTGCTTGTATACCATGAAATAATTATGTTAGAAA
Organism: Hura crepitans; assembly: GCA_948208565.1. NCBI lineage: Eukaryota > Viridiplantae > Streptophyta > Magnoliopsida > Malpighiales > Euphorbiaceae > Hura > Hura crepitans. Next base: position 7,784 of record CANXYI010111566.1, read on the forward strand.
TGTGAACATTGCATGTTGGATGAAAAGTGAAAATTGGTGATAATAATATGGCATAATTGATGATGGAATTATGCCCAATGAGAAATTAGAAAAGTGACCAAATGAATAGTGCATTTTTGTGAATGACACGTAACTGTGTAAGATAGGAACATGAGAAGATCGCCTAAAACTATATGATGTGAATATGAATATTAAATTGATAAATCGACCTATAATTGAACAATAATTAATAAATAGAGTTAGCCCATTAGTTAAACACCAACTAGATGGGTTGACCGGTCAACTAGGGAATTAGCAGCTGCTAGAGGTACAGGTCCTCTTGGGCTATTGTTTGTATGATTGTGTATGTAGGTGCAATAGTTGAGGTCCTGACATTGGCCACTGCACTAGGTAGGTGTAGCTATCGAGGTCCTAATATTGGGCCATTGCACTAGGTAGGTGTAGCTACTGAGGTCCTAATGTGGGCTATTGTACTAGGCACGTGCAGCTACCAAGGTTTTGATGTAGGCCACTGCACTAGGTAGATGCAGCTACTGAGGTCCTGATATGGGCCACTACACTAGCACTAGGTGGGTGTAGCCACTGAGGTCTAATATGGGGCCACTACACTAGGTAGGTGCAGCTATCAAGGTCCAAAATGTTAGCCACTGCATAGCCTGGATTCCCTTTTTATCCAGTGCCTTTAAAGGTCATCTTTCTAGTACAAGCCTGAATATAAAAATGCATATAATGAATAATAACATTAATGGATTTATGATAAAAAAAATAGACAACAGTTATTTGGTGACAATTGAAATTAAATAATTAATTAACATGACACTAGAAATTAAATGATGAGATTGTCAATTAAATTAATATTATTTTAATAAATCACTTCATATGTGGCATACAGAGTTCATAACATGTATGATGTATAGGTGTATACATGACATGCACTGATTACATTAAATTCACCATTGAGTTTTATACTTAGCTTATCGATGTTCTGATTCATGGATTGTAGATAGTGTAGCAGCTTAGCCTTAATATTTTGCAGTGTAGTAGATCAATTTTTGTGAGGGTAATATTTCTATAATTAATGGTTATTAGTATGGCACTCATGTATAGTGGGAATTAGGCCTATTTAATCTAAATATTGGATATGTATGTAAATTATATAACTGAATGTATTGCTAGTTTCATAGTATGATATAAATGTTTGTATTTTTCTAAATGATGTGGGCTTAATGCCCTGTGTGTTGTGCTATGATGATGTGGATATTAGGGGACCAGAAGGGTCCAGGAAATGATGAATGAGTTGAATATATGTTTAGAAGTGCTTTTTGTAGGTTTAAAAATTTTTATTTTTTACCCAGGTAGTCATTATGCTACCTAAATTTTTGTAAATTAGATAATAGGCATAAAATATGTGTTTATTAGTCAAATATAGCCAGTATTACAGGGTGGTGTGAAAAGATTAAGGAAACACCTAAAATGGATAAATGAAGTAAAAGATATCAAATGAGTTAAATGAATGCAGCCTAAGGAAATACAATGATAGGTGACCAGCGGGAAGTAGCATTCCTTGTTTGATTCCCTCGGGAATAGACAGCGGGTGCTACATCTAAGTTATCCACATCAGTTGTAAATTCAATGAGAACTCTCTAAGTGGTGTGCAAGTGAATTTTATTTCTAGGTGCTAGTAAGAAATAAAATTCAATAAGAAATAAGAAGGAAAAGGTTGAAAAGGAGGTACATTTGCAGCAACAGTAGAGAACTACTCTCTTTGTTGAGTCTCCCACATTGTGAATGACTTCACAAAGGTTTTTATACCCTTTTTGTTCACACTAGGTCAGATTTTTCAGTCTTTAAACCCTTAAAAGGCTAAACAAAAATGAACTTTTAATTAATTACAAGGCCTAATTTTAGCCCCCGATCACTTAAAATATTTAATTGACACTTAATTAATATTTTAAGCTTTTCTCTTGAGCTCTAAGCTAAATATTTGATGCCTCACCTACTAGTATTCTAGAACACCAGACACAAGAGTGCCAAATTATGTGCCATAGGCACTATATATAATTTTTCAAAATCAATCAGTCACATGCATTGACAAGGATACCTTTGTCTCACAATTTTTGACTCAATCAAATGGTTGGTTTTCTTTATTGATTAATCACATTTCCAAACCATGAGATGATATGAATAAAGGACAAGGCTTTTAAAACATAGCTTAAACCAAAAACAACAATCAAATGAAAATCAAACCACAGTTTAAAAATTTTACAATCCCGAAATGGAAGCTTATAAAAAAAAATTAATTGTCCAAATGAAAAGAATGAGCTTTACACAAATATATGCAAATTACATAGTATGCTCTCTATCAATGCTTGATCTACCACCTATGCATGGAAAACACTAACACACTAAGCAATAATGCTTAGTGGTACATAATCTAATCCTTGAACATTTATAGATTGACATAATCACATTATTCACATAAAAACATCATATCATACTCATGTTTATGCATAAACCATTGAAGTCGATTGTTGAAATCATATTTATAACTCATGTCAAGTTTGCATATCTTAATACATATCAACTCCATTTAAATTCTAGACATTTTCATCTCTTTTAATCGTATCAATTATTTCCATTTCTTAAGATAATACATTACAAATCAGTCAATCAGCTTTTATGTTTATCATTTTCTTTACAATCTCTTGATTACCTTACTATATCCTATTATAACTCATCATAAACTAGTTCTTTTAGTTCATTATATTTTATTTTCACACATAATAGGGATTTTTAGAATCTTAATTCAATTAAACATGTCACTATCACCATGAATCCAATAAGTAAATATTCACATCATTATAGCAAATAACATTAAGCACATTCACTAATGATTAAAAATCACGTTTAACATCATTGATCCATATATCTTACTTCAACAATTCTCAGTTTAGTTCCAAATATAGATTATAACTAGTATTCAAAATAAATCTCAAATCAAGAAACCATCACAATCATGCCATGCTTTTATGCCATGCATGTATTCGGCTATACTTACTAATTCAATCGATGCATTGTGTCACAATTTATCACACTTCATTTATGCATATCTCATTTCTATCAATAACATTTATCAATAAAATAGAAAGTGATCATGCTGCACATGCCTTTATCATTCTTATACCAGTGTATAATTATAATTCTAGTTGCCACAAAATCATTATCATATATCATGCAAACGTATGGTCATTGTTCCATTTACTTGTCATTTATTGTAATCAAGTCAATTTTTGATCATTTTATTACTTATTATACACTTAGACTATTCTAAACTGGATAATGGATTTTACAGCATTCTGAAGAGTAAACATTATTAGTATGTATGGTGTCATATAAAGCCAGTGGTCATACCCACAGAATCAGTACTCTTAAGAGCGAACAATATTTGTACTCCAAAGAGCAAATAGTATCAGTACTCCAAAGAGCAAAGATTATTAGTAACAGCTGCTAAGACCCTAGCATGGCATATGCTATATAGTTAGTCTAAGTAAACAAAGGGCATATTATTATGTTTGATTGTTTAGTCATGTATATATCATAGTTTAATTATCATCATCTCATAATCAATACCGTATAACAATTGCATATGTCAATATTCAGCATACATACAAGTTCACTTCAGTTATTAGTCTATATAAGCATACCTCCTATAGTCATTATATATATCATGTTTCATGTCGATAGTATGCTTATAAGTAATGATAGGTATGTAACAATTGTCATTTTGAGGCATCATATCATTTATTAATAATCATGCTCTTAATTTGTTAATAATCATGCTCTTAACACAATAACAATAACTTTTTATCTCATTATCTGATGACCACATATCATTTGTCTTTATCAGTTTATGTCATATATTCAATGACAATAATCCTTAGGTCACATATTCAATAATTACATGTTTTCACTTATATGAAGCATATATATACCAATTCATGTCAAGAGCTTATGTCATGTATTATATCATACAATACGTTATACAATTATCATCATGCCCACCAAAATATAACTTCATTTTACTGCATCATAACAATAGTAGCAGCAATAAATTCCATACCTCGTGCTCAAAGGCTTTAGAATAGACTCATTAATTGATCACATATTAAGGCATAAGGATAAGTCAAGCATATCATGTTCACAACCTTTATCATTTAAGCATACATATCATACTCATAGTATATAAATAGATAGAGGTAATTCATCTTGAAAGTTTATTTAATTATATTAAAGTACTATGTTCTAGTTTTGTATCGCTTGATTCACATATCACTTAACATTATCACGTAGTTTACTATACCATGATCTAAACATCTTAAAACATCTCATGAATAGTACATGTTCATAATAGTTATTAGTCATCATAGTCATGCTTCTTATAATACTCAATCATATAACTTGATATTAAGCTCATATATTAATTCATATAGTGAAGGTTATCATAAGGTTTTTAACATGCTTCACAAGTTCAGTATTATTGTCATAATTAAATAGTGCTTACATACTAGTAGGTTATGCATAGCTAAAGCCCACTTTCTAACTCATTAAACACTAATCCTCTTATAGTCATGGAGCTTTAACTTCAATCTTATAAACTTTAAATCTTGTAATTTCATACATATTATCATGTCATAAATTCCTTAAATGAGTGCTAAAACATTTGGTCATATGTTGTTAATATACTAAGCAAATAAGGCCTTTTCAAGCCATAAGCCATTACTTATGGCTGTGCACTTTTAAGCCTTATGGTCGTGAGACTGCCCTATGGCTTACCCCTATTCATCTTCTCCTTATGATTTTTCTTCAAAAATCCTCAAATTTTCTCATCCAAATTCAATACAAATTATACCAATTCATCTGAAATTAATTGCACAATATTTCTACTACAAATTGCGATCAAATAACACTCAGATTACACTTTAATTCATGTATTAATCAAACCAAATCATTAAAATTTGAAATTCATTCAAAAAACTAGAAATAAAAAATTTTCTAAACAAACCAAAGGGAAAATCCAAGAATCCGATTATGTATATACCTAATAATCCCTGTAAGATGAAAGGAAACTTAATTTAGCCTTCAATTACATGTTTCCATTCAATTCGTGCATCAAACTCTCATCCTTTTCCTCTTTTACCTTATAATCAAATTCATAGCATCAATGGTAGCAATAATCAAGAGAAAAAGAATGGATGATGTAAAAACACTTTACCTTGGATCAATGTGTAGCCAAATATGAAGAAAACCATTTGAATTTGATGAACAATGGAAAAGAATGATGAACATCATTTTCTTTCTATCTAATTGTAAGTGGATATTTAGGTATTTATACCCCTAAGTTAGAAGGCTTAGATTGAGTCCTTAAATTCCATCTAACGGTCCATATGGCTCTATAATCAACTATAACTTTTAATCCTTCTTAAAAAAATTTTTTTATCCCAAAATCACT
>CANXYI010111627.1:0-11642 GCA_948208565.1 Hura crepitans
GAAATTTTACTATGAATAACTCGACCAAACCCCATTCTTATTGTACAAAATTCTTATTCTTTTATTTATAAGTTTTTTCTACCTTAAATAATTTTTTTAGATGTCAATCTTCTCATTTATTACATAAATTTAACCTTTAGATAATATTTTCTCTTACCTACAATTTTGGCTTATCCTAATTCTCATAGTTCAAATTTTTCTTTTCACATTTTCCTCTTCCTACTCTTACAATAAAACTCTAGTTATATGCCTAGACCATAATTTTCACTTAAAAAATCATAACATGGAAATTCATCAACATCTATAGACAATAAACATACATGTTCATAACAAACTCATAGAATTAGAAAGCACATACCTTTTTTAGCTTCATTCCTCTTATTCTTTGTAACACCTCCTATCCAAATCTATTTCTAAATAGAATAAGAAATGTCACTTCCTAGAACGATACCCAACTTTCTACTACTCTAGCTTAACCACGTTTAACTTTATATGAAATATTATTTAACAAGTCTATTTATTCCAAAAAGCTAGAATTTACAAAAACTCCAGCAGTATAATGGTTTTCCGAGTGAAAGACCAAAAATTTTGAACATGTAAAATACTTCTAAAATTATTATCAAATAGTTCCACAATCACTAGGTCCTTCTAACCCTCTAGTCATTCTTATGTAATTTATCATCGCATCATCATCTCAATTAGTATAATGCATGCATTAATTAAAGCAATAAGTTATCTTAAATAGATACAAATGCATATCCATACACTTTAGAGTCTAACTTGTTATATAATTTGGTTAAAATAAGTTAATACACAAGACTATATACATTTACCTATATGACCTTAACCTCTATCATCCATGAGTGCCATTAATCCAACTCCCACATATATAATATCAATGAAGCATCCTCTATGGTGTTTTCCTATTATACTACTGTAGAAAGTGGTATTGCTATCTGTTATTGTGACACTCCTTACTCAATCTGATTGCCGGACTTGAATAAGGAATGACAAAAAACCATTATCTACCTTATTACTTATTCGGCTTATTTAAAATATTTTTTTTCTTTTTAACCAATTTACATATTCTGTTTTCATACAACTTATAATGAATAGTCTTAACAAAAACCTCATCTAGAGTATACTAATGGGGTCTTCATGTCAGAAATCCGGTAGCATAACGGCTGTACTGAGACACTAACCCGAATAGTAACCTACATAAAAACACTTCTAATATATCATAACATCTCTCAACATCACCTTGATCCATCTGACCATCCAAAACTCATCATCATCTCAATCACAGTACATATAAATATCAACTCTTGTCTCATATCAATTCTAATACATAGATACATAACAACACATAATTCATCATATATCAAGATCCATCAATAACATGTTTTAAAAAGTATATACACTACACTTTTAATACATTATAGATCCATAATCTCTACAATAATATACATATGAGTGCTTATACACTCTTTCTAAACTTATACAAATAACATATAAAAATTGTGCATCCAACATCAACTTCAGATAAATCCGTGATTTTTGTAGCTTGAAGGTTCTTTTTTTCAAGCTATCGTCGTAACTGTGCATCACAAATAATTGATATGATAAACTTTATAGCTTAATGGTGTATCCAGTATAATATGGTACATTTATTTACTATTTAATTTATATTAAGTACTTTAAATCATAAACATTCATAATATACTAGTACCTTATGTTAAAAATCAAATTTTTAACATGTGTCCTAAGGCATAGATGAATAACACATAATCACACAGTGAGGATCTGCATAAGCATACTTTCAATATAAAACAAGCATACAAAGGAACTATTATATCAATTTGCATGATTCATCTACAATAGTTTATACATAAGAATAATAAAATTTAGACACCTCATGCTTTTAAACATCATTACTATACTTGATTTAAGCATTAACATGCCTTAACTTTTATCTTAGCTCACATATGAATCATGCCGCAGCCATAGTTTAATAATCTTTATTTTATAACAGTAGCATATGCATCTCATTGTAAACATACTCAAGCATTTCAGCATTCATTCTTAAAACAACATCCTTTAGGATATAAAAACATAAACATTTAACTCATTATGTCATATGCAACTTTATGCATAGTATGCACATATGGCATAACATGGCATAAATTTGATACATAATGCATCACTAAATCATGTTTGAATTTTGAGATTTATTCATTATGAAAACCATGTATAGTCTTCTTTAAAATCTATTTATTTGGCCCTTATTGAAGGAAACACGGACCTTATGGATAATGGAGTATCGTGGTATACACTGATCCTCATTATGGACTTTACCAACTACTACACCAACATAGGACCTGAAGGTTAAACATAGTTAAGGCTAATATGCCCCCATGAACTTGAGGGTATATCTACCAATATGGATATGAAGATCAAACATTTCATCAGACTCGAGGGACAAACATAAATCAAAAGTCCAAGACCGAGCAAATCAGGAGTCAATTGACATAACATACTATGATGGTTAGTATGACCATTTATGAACTTGAAGTTTATCTACCAATGTAAGTTCGAAGACTGAATATAGCAGAGACCTGTAGGTCAACATAAAATGGATGGCCAATATGACCTTTATGAACAAGAAGGCTCATTTACCAGCCTAAGTTTAAAGACTGAGCATAACATAGACTCATGGGTCAACATATAGCATAGACCTGTAGGTCAACATAAAATGGATGGCCAATATGACCTCTATGAACAAGAAGGCTCATTTACCAGCCTAAGTTTGAAGACTGAGCATAACATAGACTCATGGGTCAACATATAGCATAGGCCCATTAGCCAAACATAGCATAAGCATGTTGGTCAAACATAAAAAGTACTGAAGTACCCAAGTAGCTGCTAAAACCCCTAGTTGACAAGCCAACCTATCCAACTAGGTTGTTTACTTTTATAAGCAACTAACCAATTTACTTTCAATTTCACCATCTTAAAGTAGATTGTGTGAATTTTATTTTTAATTTGGTTAACACATAACCTTAAGGAAAACAAATGTTGTTCACTATTAATTATTCTCAGTATGTTAACGTTTATGCTACATAAGCATATTGATTAACACATCAATGTGTCCATCTTTTATGCAAAAAAAAAACATTATCATAAGCTTTTTGATCTTTTAATGATTTTAGGCCATTCTTACCTTATATACACATCATTATATCGTAACCAATTAATGAATGCCTACAACACCCATCCATTTTGACAAATGGCTATTCAGTCATATCATAAGCTCACCTTGTATTATAGTGTTTTCTAATAACCATACACTATATGTATCAACATTTCATTTATCATATTTCAATTCTTCATATTATGGCATTTGTCTAAATCATAATCTTATAATGCATTATGTCATTTCAAAATTTCAAAACTACCATATGCCATCTATATCATCATATCATCTTTTTCATGCTAATAGTTCATGTATAAGTTCAAACATATTGTCATTATATTGCACAAATCATTAGATGTTTGCATGATCATTCACATGCATATGGTTATGCATTATTCATAGCATACATAATGTGCCACATACTCACAACTATTGGCTATAAGCCATTCGGCTATACATCACACATGCATAATTATTGTATTTTATCACATTACACATATAGAATCTCAATTCTTCACACTCATTATCATTCATGTGTTCATGCATCTTTCATAATATGTATATCAACAAACATATGCATACATATGTAAAGCAATAGGCCTTTTGGCCATTAAGCCTCTAAGCATCCATCACCTTTATTCAATCATGTTGCATATCCTTTTTTATGCCTATTTACTCATAAACATAAATTTATGGACAATCATCCCTAATAGCAAGCATATGAGAGACATATATATACATATATGCATTATGGCCATCACATTAACTATTTGGCCAACGAAGCATATCTCACAACTTTTCATCTCATTTTTACACATATATGCCTATAATTACATTTACAAAGCATATAAACATATATGTGACAATATTTTATTTTAAGGCTATTACACATATATAAATGTTGTATTATACTTTAACTTAAGTATACATGAGCACATACATGTAATTAGGCCATTTAGCCACCATAGGCTTCTAGCTCACTTCATATTATGGTTTATCATAAGCTATATACCCTATGTCCAAACATGCATGTATATTCTTTCTTACATATGCAACCTATTTAACATACATAATTAAGCATACATCATCATGTATACCATTCAATTATCATTTCTAACTCATAATATATCCAACACATCATAATTCATGCTTACATATCATTTCCATGCATGATTTACACCACTATTCATAATATGCCCACTTTGCACAAAATCATACATTATATGCATTTTACATTCCATAAGCATTATCACACTTTCAAACACTCTAATATGTGTCAAACAAGTCAAATAACATCAATTAAGGTATTAATATACTCAATTGTTAATTTATGCAAAAAATATATCAATTTATACATTTTAATGCACATTACGACATTATGAGCATAATATGAATTTTATATGTTAATTAAGTATATGTATCATTCACAATGCATTATCACATATTTTACACACTTTATGACATTATTAATAACATTAATTACACATACTTTAACATTTCACACTTTTTTACTTATGTAGGCCTATTAAGTAAATTAGGACATTTCATCGATTTAGCATGTTTTCATTCAATTGCACATACTATAAGGGATACACATACCTTACTAAGCTTAATTACTCCCCAATGGCCTCCTTAAGCCATTACTTTTCTTTTTCCTTTGATCCTTTCTCTTTCCTCCATAAGCATAACCTCATCCACAAATCAAAAATTCATGACAATTAAAACATGGCTCTATAATTCAAAACAAATATAAATAACCCTTTTAGGGCTCTTAAAGAACCTTAGAAAAATAAAAGATCATGTAAAAACAAATACAAAAATTATTGAAGTTAATATTCACCATAATACATAAAAATTCATAATAATTCTAATAGCTAATAATTTTTGTAAAATTACTTAATAAATCACTTATTGGCATCCCATTACATCTTAGAAAAATATTAAACTTTGAAAATAAACTCTTTTTCTTATACATGGTTAATGTTCACTTATAATATTCAAAATTTCACAATAAATCATAGAGGCATCCAAATTTGAATTTAACTTGATAAATGTGTTCTTAGGCTCTCATTAAAGACTAGAAAAATATTAGATTGACAAAATCTTACCTCTTTTAAAATTGTTTTACTATTCATCCATAATTCACTCAATTTTGTTTAATTGAGCCTTTAAAATTGATGCTCAGACTATGTTGGAATTGAATCATTTCATAAATGGTGGATTTAGTGCGAGTTTTAGAAGAAATTTAATGAATAAAGCTTGGGAAGCCCTAAAATGGCTTCTTGAGCTTTGTATGTGAAAGAGAAGGAAGGAAAAAGAAATAGCTATTGGAAAATACATGTTTTTGCTACTGGAAATAGATTTTATATCAACAATCAATGGCTAAGATCATTTCATTAGAAGAGATTCAATAGCCTATATACAAGCCTTAGCAAAAATCTTTCATTTCTTACTTATATCTTCTTTTTATTTTTGTACTCCATTCTTTCTTTCCAACATGAAGTTTCCATATATAATGATCCCAAATAATCATGCATATAATTCTTTAAATATCCTAAAAAAATTCGTGCTAAAAAACAAAGAAAAGTCGATTAAAAATGTTACTTACACCCGTTTTTCACATCATGTAGTATTTGCCTTTAATCTGCCAGTGGGTTAATATACAAAACTGTTAGGTTTTTCAACATTAACCCTCTATTGGGTTAAAGTATGAAACCACCTTATAATTGGTTTTTACACCTTAACCCAACACTAGGTTAATTTGAAGAACCATAAGGTTAAACTTCCACTCTTTAACTTATTAGCTTCCATTTTATAGCACGGATGCTTCTTGTCATGACCACCTTTAATATAAGTAATTTCATCCATGTCTACACACATATATATCATATGGTCTCTTCAGTTATATTCCTTCCCATAGCTTCTAGCCTTTTAACTAACTTAGAAACTTCATTTTAATTCCATACTTTACTCAAAAATATTCCAAAATATACCTTTAAACTTATTATGGATTAACACACACAAAAATAGAAATAATAGACTTTTACACTTTAACCCATAAGTGGGTTTATGTGTAAAACATTAAATTCAGACTTTGTCACCATTAACCCACCAATGGGCTAATTTTATATATCAAAGGATTTCACGAAAATTTATAGTTATGCATTAACTTGTCTATGTGTTAATATACAAAATCATAAGGTTATACTTCTACTTCATAACATTAGTGTGACCCTAGATCTTAGGTAGCACTATTCAAATCCTAAAAGTACTATTCACAACATTGAGATTTTTGTGTGTTGCATTTCTACCCTCTTAAAAGAAATTTCATCATTGAAATTCCAAAATAATCTGTTATACCCACATACTGACCCAATATAGATACTCTACTCATTAGAGTTTCATGCTTCATATAATTTCTCATTACTAGCTTAACTTATAATGAGCTTTTTCCTAATAAAATACTTAAGCTTATCTCTCATTTAATCATTCATCATATATACTATCAATACTTTTATCACTTCCCCTTTTAGACATTTTCATAAGGTTCATCCCTTCTTTAATGACTCATAATATCCTTTTCTAACATACTTCTATCATATCTACTTTAATCTAATCTTGTCTCATTCACTTGTATATATGTATCCTATTAATTTCCCACTCGATTTATGCAAAACATGCATATATGATATATATGCTTTGGTTATACATAAGTGATAATGTAAATGATGCTAATGATACAATGCAATAATGTATGCTTTTATGTTTATGCTCAATGACATGATGCATAACCCTTGCCAATGTCTTATGCTCAAGCATCACAAGGCCTTAAATTATAAGGGAATTGATAGGTATACTAGGAGTATTAACTCCTTAAGACTTTGATCACTTTATTATTATATTTACTTTATAAACACTTTTCTTTCAATCTTTCTCAATAGATATTTAATATGTTCTCTTAAACTCCATAATAATCATATTCCCTTTTATACTACTTATATCTCTTGTCTTAATTTGATTCTCTTCTTCATATATAAATTATTATCCAATCTCAAACCCTAGTTTAGGAATCTTATGAAAATTGTCTTTTACCTCTATTTCCTTTTGAGGTCATACAGATTAACTATATCTATGTCTACTCTAATAACAAAGATCCTCTGATCTATCCTTGTCAACATACAATCTGCTTCATATAACTTCATTTCATAAATACTCTTATGTTCCTTACTCTAAGGAAAGATTAAACTAGGGCTCTAATACCACCGATTATGCCACCCCTTACCCGATCCAATCACAAGACCCAAATAAGGAATAACACACAACTATTATCTACCTTAATACATATCTGGTTTACATAAAATCTTTTTTTTTTCTTTCCAACCAAATTATATATTCTTTTATCATACAACTTATAGAAAATAGTCTTAACAAAAACCTTATCTAAGGTATACTGATTGGGTTCTCGTGTTAGAAATTTGGCAACATAACGGCTGTATTATGACACTAACCAAAATTACCTACATAAAAAAACTTCTAATATATCATAACATCTATCAACATCATCTTAGTCTATCTGACCATCTAAAACTCATTATCATCTCAATCACAATACACATAAATATAAACTCTTGTCTAATATCCATTCCAATTCATACAAACGTAACAACACTTAAATCATTATATATCAATATCCATTAATAACATGTTCTTAAATGTATATACACTACAAAACTTTATAAATTTTAATACATTATAGGTCCATAATCTTTATAATAATATACATATTAGTGCTTATACACTCTTTCTAATCTTTAGACAAAAAGCATATAAAAACTATGCATCTAATATACTTTTTAGATAAATCCATGATTTCAATAGATTGAAGGTTCTTCTTTTTAAGCTATCTTTATACTTGCGCATCGCAAACAAATGATGCATTAAGCTTTGCAGCTTCTTGCTGCATCCAATATAGTGTGCAAGGTACAATCCTTTACTATTCAATTTATTTAGGTATTTTAAATCATAAACATTCATAATATACTAGTCTCCTATGTTAAAAATCAATTTTTCAACATGTGTAATAAGGCATAGATAAATAAGACATAATCACATATTGAGGATCTGCACATGCATACTTACAATATAAAATAAGTGTGTAAAAGAACCATCATATCAATTTGAATTATTCATCTATAATAGTTTATACATAAGCATAATAAAATTCAGACACCTCATGATTTCAAACATCATTACTATACTTGATTTAGGCATTAACATGCCTTAACTTTTATCTTATCTCACATGTAAATCATGCCAAAGCCATAGTCTCATAATCTTTATTTCATAATAGTATTATGCGTATCTCATCATAAACATACTCAGGCATTTTAGCATTCATTCTTAAATTATCATCTATTAAGACCTAAAAACATAAACATTCAACTCATTATGCTATATACAACTTTTATGCATAACATGCACATGTGGCATAACATGGCATAAATCATAGACATAATGCATCACAAAATCATGTCTAAATGTTAAATTTAGTCATTATGAAAACCATGTATAGTCTTCCTTAAAATCCATTTATTTGGCATATATCAACGGAAACACATACACGATGGATAATAGAGTATCGTGATGTGTAGTGGCCCTTATGATGGACCTTACTAACTGCAGCACTAGTTAAACATTAGGTAAGCCAGTATGATCCCCATGAAATTGAAGGTCCATCTACCAATATAGATCCAAAGATAAAAAATTTCATAAGATTTAAAGGTCAAACAAGAATGATGAGTATAAGACCGAGCATATCATGAGTCAAAGGACATAACATAGCATGATGGCTAGTATGACCATTTATAAACCTAAAGTTCATCTACCAATGTAAGTTTAAAGACTGAATATAGCATAGACCCATAGGTCAACATAAAACAGATGGCCAATATGTCCTTCAAGAACTAGAAGACTCATTCACCAATGTAACACCAAAGACTGAGCATAATATAGACTCATGGGTCAACATATAGCATAGGTCTATCAGCCAAACATAGCATAGGCCCATCAATTGAACATAAAAAGTATTAAAGTACCCTAGCAGCTGCTAAAAGCCCCTGGTTCATTAGCCAACCTATTCGACTAGGCTATTTACTTGTATGGGTCACTAACAAATTTACTTCTAGTTTCACTAACATAAAGTAGATTAAGTGGAATTTATCTTTAATTTGGTTAACATATGACCTTAAGGAAAATAAATATTCTTCACTATTTATTATTCTCAATATATTACCATTTATGCTACATGAGCACATTGATTAATGCATCAATGTATCCATCTTTTATACATAATATAAATTGTCATAAGCATTTTGATCTTTTAATCATTTTAGGCCATTCTTGCCTTATATATGCATCATTATATCTTAAGCAGTTAATGAATACCTGCAGCACCCATCCACTTCCATAATAGCTATTTAGCCATATCATATGCTTATCTTGCATTATGGCATTTCCCAACTACCATCTACCATACGTATCATCATGTCATTAATCATATTTTAATTCCCCATATTATGCCATTCAGCCATATCATAATCTCATAATGCATTATGGCATTTCAAAATAATGATATGCCATCTATATCATCATATCATCTTTTTCAAGCCAATAGTTCACGTATATGTTCAAACATATTCTCATTATATTACACATATCATTACATGTTCACATGATCATTCTTATGCATATGGTCATACATTATACATAACATACATAATATTCCACATACTAACAAACTATTAGCCATAAGCCATTTTGCTATACATCACGCATGTATATTTATTGTATATTATCACATTACACACATAGCATCTCAATTCTTGACACTTATTATCATTCATGTGCTCATGCAACTTTCGTAATATGTATATCAACAAATGTATGCATGCATAAGTACACCAATAGGCCTTTCAACCACCAAGCCTCTAAGCATCCATTACCTTTATTCAATCATGTTACACATCATTTCTTATGCCCAGTTACACATAAACATCAATTTAAGGATAATCATCATCAATAGAAAGCATATTAGAGACATACATATATATATATTTTCATTATGGCCATCACACTAGACTGTTCGACCAATAAAGCACGTCCAACAACTTTTCATCACATTTTAACTCGTATATGCCTATATTTGCAAATACAAAGCATATAAACATATAAGTGACTATATTTCAGTTTAAGGCTATTAGGTACACATACATGTTGTATTATGCTTAAACTTAAGTATACATAAGCACATACAAGTTATTAGGCCATTTGGCCACTATGGACTCCTAGCTCACTTCCTATTATTATTCATCATAAGTCATACACCTTATGTCCATACATGCATGTATATCCATTCTTACACATGCAACCTATTTAACATATATAATTAACCATACATCATTATGTATACCTTTATGAATATTACACATATACAATTTCTCATATCATACAAATCTCTTACGTTTATACCTCTATAACATCTGACCATGCCAAACATGCATTATTAGGGCATACAACATATAAATGTCTCGTGTAATGCATTTAGCCATACTTAGGTTTTTAAGGTAAAAATCCATTCAAATATCATATCTAACTCATAAAGCATCAAACATGTCATAATTCATGCTTACATATCTTTTCCATATATGATTTACACCACTATTCAAAATATGCCCACTTTGCACAAAATCATACATTATGTGCACTTTACACTCTATAAACATTCTCATGCTTTCAAACACTCTAATATGTGTGAGACAAGTCAAATAATATTAATTTAGTCATTAATATACTCAATTGTTAATTTAAGCATAATATATATAAATTTATGCACTTTATTACACATTATGGCATTATGGACATAATATGGATTTCTATATGTCAATTAAGTATACATGTCATTCACAATGCATTATCACATATTTTACATGCCATATGTCCTTATTAATATCATTAATTACACATTTAACACATTTTTACTCATAGAGGCATATTATGTAAATTAGGACATTTCATTGATTTAGCATGATTTAATTCAATTGTACATATTACAATGGATTCCCATACCTTACTAAGCTTAATTATCCCCTAATGGCCTTATCAAGCCATTACTTTTCTTTTTCCTTTCATCTTTTCTCTTTTTTCCATAAGCATAACCTCATCTGCAAATAAAAAATTCATGAAAATTAAACCATGGCTCTATAATTCAAAATAACCATAAATATCCCTTTTTGGGCACTTAAGGAACTTTAGAAAAATATAAGATCATGCAAAAACCCATCGTCAAATTTTTGAAGTTACTATTCACCATAACCTCTAAAAATTCATAATATTTCAAATAGCCAATAATTTTCCAAATTGACTTGCTAAATCACTTATTAGCATCCCATTA